>BGZK01001705.1:0-115962 GCA_005406025.1 Eumeta japonica | reverse complement strand
AAGACCGGAATATAGAACGCGCGTGTAAACAAAGAGACGCAAAACGGTGGCGGCGCGGTGCACGGCGGCGTGTGCGCAACGTGCGTCAACCTGACGCGATTACATATAAAAAGACAAATATAAATACGACTATTAATAATAAACTGTATTTATTTATTTGGATGTATTAGGTACATAAAACGCAATTTACGGATATTACTTATGTAAACGTTAAAAATGGTTGAGAAAAGAAAATCCATTAGGACTTCAATATCATTTGCAAAACATTGTAACGAGCAGTATCATAACATGTTTTTTTTTCCTAAAGTGAGATCTTTATTTTTAGTACAACCAGAACGAAAATATTTAAAGGAACGTACACTTGTGCAATCGTAATTACCGGTCTTTTCAAGGTCACGCGCACTGCACAATATGCATTACAGCGCATGACTCATGACGACCACAATGACCCAGCGGTTAAGGGCTTTCTTTGTTTACGATTCGCAGCAAGCTTCTGAAACGATGGTATGGCCGACATTTTTGTGATTTTTTAAATATTTCAGCTTACAATGCGTTTCTTGTAATGAGGAAAAGTGTCATTATGAAATATTTAGGCAACAAAAAAAAAAGGGCTTTTGGTAAAACACTCCTCGGAGAGAGAACAGGCGAAGGGTCGTTCTTAAATTATACATGGTCTGATCGGGAAGTGGGTACGTAGAAAGGTAAGGTAGGCTACATGATTACAAGCGATAAGTAAAACTATATGTAGTTCTTAATCAGCATTTGGTCAGAGACAACGACAAAAATGACTTCAGGGTTTGAGGTTCAATGTGTTCCGTTCAGAAGTTGGGAGCCGGGCTTAGCATGAACGCCTAGAGGTGAGTCTCCATAGGATGACTCTTCTGGTGCTGACGTAATGGGTGAAATTATTATAGACATATTCTTGTCTAGGGCATCATGCTAAGTCCGCTGGAATCGTGCGGTCTATGAACGCTCCACTATCGATTCTTACTTTTTACTAGACGAGGAGCCGAAACTTTAAAAGGTAAAGATATTAATATCGGATCAATTCAGAAAGATATGAGAGCAAATTAAAAAGAAATAAACGATGAACTGAAAACGATTGCACTACAAGGCCATGGGTCTGGCCTTGTCCGCGAGTCCACATCACGCTAGCAGCTTTGCCACAGCTGGACATCTTTTAGCTAAGCCATTTGATTTGTAGTTCAATACGTAAAGGTAGTTTAAATATAATGACCTTGATTTAATTGTGTTAGACTTGTCTTCTGCTAGTGGAATTGATGTTACACGGAATGTTTCATCAAAGATATTTTACGGCGACCCGATAGACGTCCGCGGGTAAACATGGTTAATTGAGTTAAGCGCGGTATACTTGAAAGAGAGGCCGTCTTACGCTCAGAATTGGGTCAATGACCCTACTTCAAACAGCCGTTTAAGAAACAGACGCCATTATATATTAAATGACAATACACTTACTTTTCGCACAAAATACATGAAATTTTATTTTGTGCTGTATATTATTATATATATAAATCGTCACCCGTTCGCTTCGCAGGGTTGAGCATGAAAAAAAATAGTGTAGGGGTCAAAATTAAAAAAAAATAAATAGCCCAAAACCGATTCAGCGTGTGGAAGGGTCAAAGTTCCACCGGAATACGTGCAGATACGTACAAAATATCTGACAATTTTGGACATTTTTAACTATAGAAAAAACAAATTTATAGTAAAATAAAAGTAAATTTACAAAATATTAGACATATTCAGCGTGTCTTTGTCGACCGACGCAGTGCCACCTGCCAACGTACCATTGTCATCATGTTTATCCGATAAATGGTACCTACTGTTTGCGGTCACCTCAGATAACGGATAAACAGAGCGTAGATACGGAATGTGAACCACAGCACGGTTTCTTCGGCTATCTGGCCAAGGTCGAGCGCCTGTATGGCCGGGAATATGCGCAGCGACATATGTGTGTTGATACAAATTTAAAAGAAAAAAATTTTTTAAACCTAGCGATTTCAAGTAGCAACCCTATTTATTGAACAATCAGGCATTGACGGGACAGACGTATCCGTTCACCAGGTGAGGACCTGCCAGCGATTTCAAAGAATGACAGCAGTCAGCAAGAGTAACCCTGAATAACGTCTCTTTATCCTTATGTCTGTCTTTAGCGATAGGTAGAGAATTAGAACGTCCATATATCTGTCTATAGTGATCGGTGAAGAATTAGTAATACGCAATATAAGGTTAGCTAAAAACGCCAAAAGTGTTCAACGATGAAGCATGACAAACCGCGCCAAGACTTTCTATCCTTCAAACAACTCTAGTCTGTGACGCTTTGTCATCTGATGGTCTGATTTTGTAGTAGATTTCATAAAAATCTATTATATTTGTTCTCGTGACGCAACTTTGAAAAATTTCGCTGTTTTCCGACTTGTCTCGACGAGTTGAGGTAGATAATACATATGGTTCAAATGTTCATACATGTATATATGTATTTATATATACACGATATGACGCGGAGTTTGTCAGCACGATAGCGTCTACAATTCTTTAGAGATCTTAATGAAAGTCAACATACATGTTCTATGGAGGATTACGAAGGTCGAGATCATATTTGAGCTGAACCGGTCGACTAGTTTAGAAATTACAGCATTTTAAAATTATGAAAATCCGAAAATTACATATTGCACACGAATTACATATGAAAATAAAATGAAATCTACTTCCATTTCGGCTGCCGAATGGCCTTTTCTTTTACTTGTATACAACAACTTGTTTACTTGTATAAAAGTAATTTATACTGTTAAGATATAATCCTTATCGGGGTTTAAACATTAAGATTAAAATGAAAAGTAAAGGCTCGGACGAACGGAAGGCGGATCTTAATCTAAACTATGATGTAAAATGGAACAAGGACCTACTAAAACAGTTTTAACTGATCGCGTTTACTTGCGAGCACACTAAAAAATATATTTCTCTGCGAGACATTCTCCATGTCTAAATAAGGTCATAGATTCATTACAAAAACAAAAGCGTAAACATGTTACGTCCGATGTAAACAAACAACATTCACCGAAACCCGGATTATTCTAAACAACCACGCCCACGCATCACAAAATAAACAAGCGGGATCCTAATTCTCTTATTTTATCAATAGCAGAGTTATTCCGTTACTTTATTATTTCGCTTATGAGGGTAGTCCGCAACAATACAATACCTATGTATGTACGGAAGGTGACGATAGGTTTGATCTTTACCAGAGACTGCTTGACAGATGAATATGTAGGTACACTAGGTCGAATTAAAACACCCATTCCCCTGCCACGGAGAGGACGTCGAGCCATCATTACATCCACAGTTTTCACCCCCCCGCCCGTGCTTTCTAATAATAGCTCCGAATAAACACACAAATGTTTCATCAATATCGGTCCAGCCGATTAGGTCTTCAGTGACTAATACACGTACATATATATGTATATTGGCTGTCATTTGTCCGTTTCAGTGGGCGTTATGGGTCATGAAAGTGAAAAACAAAAACATTGTGAAATGTCTATGTCCGATTAAATGTCGAACGTGACAATGACCCGCCGACAGGCGGACACGCGCACGCGCAACCCTAAAGCTATGAATCAACCACGAAGGAGCTGAAGGTTCGGAGACGAGTCACGTACATCTATATCGCTGATCGAGAATCATATTATCGCGTATGCCCCGTACGCCACGTCCAAATAATTACGAACATGTCACACGTCACGTCCGCTGCGACGTCTGTCGCGACGTGTGTCACGTACTTGAACGTAAACGTTTCTCGTTCAAGTTCCGATCGCGTCGCGTGAGTCGCGACGGTCACGTTAAGGTGCCGCTTTCCCGTCCGCTGCGAGCGTCAACATCTTAACCTTTCAAGATACCTAAAACGATTCAAGCGGTAGCACTCTAGTAGAAATTAATGGAAAAAGCGGATGGCGGACTATCTTTAACTAGTATGGTCGAAATGTTAAAAATATTTATATACTTTTATTAAAAGATTTAATATAAAATAATGTAATCGTAAAATTTATATATCTATCAATGTTATTGACAAATACCACGTGTAGAAAAAAAAAAACAATTAGAGATATCGATTGCCTTCTGAACGAGTGTAGATTTTCAGTGTAAAAGAAAGACATCAAATGTCATGTTATGGTATGAAGCGAAAAATTAAAAATATTTTTAATTTAAGCCATTTTAAACGATATGCATTCAAGGCCGGTGATCCGTTTGAATATCCATTTGTAGATTAGTGAAGTATGCAAAGCTCAATGTGGAGTTCCGTGGTCTTTGCCTCAGCTTCTGGGAAAAAGGCCTGAATTTGCAAATAAACACAAAAAAAAAAACGATATAGAGTGTAATTGAAGAGGTTTCATTATGTTACTGTACGCGTGAATTTTCGAATGGGTAAGGTAAGGAGACCCGACTACGCCAAAATTACAGCAGAATAGGAAGAGGGAGAATGTTGAGGAACGATCACGATACAGACTGAATGGATTTGAGTTCGATTTAAGTTCACAAAATCGATTTGCGGACCGTCTTAATTGTTCAACGCGATAGCTCGCGTCGCAGACTCCTATACCTGAATAAATACTATGACAGTGGCAACACTGTAGTTTGCAATTTTGCGATTTGCAACTTCTGGATTGTGTGCCGATTGAGCGAGGCAAAATTAATCGATTCCGGTTTCGACACGCTATTGTAAAACGTCGGAACGATAACTCCGACATCAAGGCACATGGCCGCTAAACCATAAATAACAGAGAAGTATATGGACGCAACCAACAGCGAAAATGAACAATTATCGTGTGGCTAGCGGACGGCGCGCCCTTAACGCGCTGACGGCGGAAATCGACGACGTTAAAGCCGATTTGTCACATCGACAGCGATAGCAGATAGCCGTGCGCAGAGATAGCGCCGCTCCGTGATCGGTCAACGCGCCGATGCCGTGGCGCGTACAAAGGCTTTTGTTTTCACTACGGCTGCGCCGCACGTCGGGATTTATCGATCTCAATTATCATGGCGTTTGTGGTTTTATCAGTGTTTGCGTCGTGTGCGCAACGCTCGTCTAGTGCTTTGACGCCGCCGAGAGGGGTACGCGGTACGCATGCCTGCGATCTTACGGAACGTTTGATGATTGCGTTTTTTTTTTAAATTGGTTATCTGTAAAGTCGGTTTACGGACAATAATTTTACGTGAAAACGTCATAACAAAACATTGATGGAAAATTGTATACTTTCATGAATTGAATTGAATTATTATCACTGAATTATCATTATTTTGTATCATCTAGTGATGATAATTGTATCTCTCTTCCGCGCCATCGACCGATAGAGTGGAAGAGACATGATGCGTCACAAGCCGAACGCTTAGGACGCCTCTTTATTGCTCGTCCCACGCTCTCGCTCGCACGCTCGGCTCGGGCGGAACGCGACAATGAGTCATGGTTTTTCGTGCGTGCACCCGGCGTTCATCAATTTATAAGACGTTATCACGTCAAAAGAAGTTCAAACTCCTCCAACTCCTCGATGAGATTTTTCGAGATGTGGATGGATTATCTTTCCACTCAGCGCGAGATTTCTTTCATCGTTTTTAATTGATTGAATGAGCTCGACGTGTCTACGTTACCAACATGTCCGGCACAGACGATAGCACGAAATGTTGTAACGTATTTTTTTTAATTTAGAAGTTAAAACGAGATTTTGATGAGAAACATCTATAAGCGCAGGGTAAGCCGGATTGTTGGCGTGGCGACGCTTGCCGTGGCGACGGGTCGCCACGCTACTGGGGTACTTATAGTAAAGAGCACTGCGTGGCGACGGGTCGCCACGCTATACAATGGTATATATATATATATATATATATATAGTCAAAATGTATACCGTAGTAAAGAGCACCATCGAACCGAGTGAGGAGGGAGTCGCACAGTCGCTTGCGCATGGCGACGCGTCACCACATTGTACACACTACTACCTGTGGACTGTATATTCATAGTATAGCATGGCGACCCGTCGCCACACTGTACACATTACCACATTTTGATTAATATGATTGTATTTTGATTAATAATTGACTATTAATAATCAGTTATTAATTATTACTGTGACAAGCAATTGTCACAGTAATACCATCAGAGGAAACATCGAACATAACTATTACTGAAGTCACAGATGATATGAATTAAGTTGTGGCGACTTGAAACTAATATTTAATTTTTGAATTCAATGAAAATAAATGTTGAAAAAATTTAATGATAATAATGTAAAAAAAAAAATTTGAATACATGACGTTTGATTGTTGTGATTACTGTCACACCCGTCCAATTTTGTGTTCATTGTTTTATAATTTGCAATAATATATTTTGTATGTATATTTTAATGTTTATAATTAACTTATCGCGATTGCTCAGCGGTTAAACACGTTGTCGCCTTTGAACCGGGAAGGTGCTGGACTCGATTTCCATCACGGGCGAATTAACCAATGGGTTAGGAAAAGTCTTTTATAAAAAAAAAAAAAAGAAAAAAATCAATAGTACGATTTTTCTGACAAGTTTCATGCTGTTATATTATTACACACATATAAATGCGACAGACAGATATTTAGGATCCGTAAGAGCGTTACAGACCGGAGAATTAGGTATTTTAAAAAATACCTACGCATCATTCTTCTCGACACGCACATACCAACTAAATAGCTTTGATTTGTATGAAAACAGGTGCCAGAGTCGAATACGGCGTCATCGCAGCAATTGACGTCTCTTAGCGCAATATATTCATTATTCACGGGTCAGGGAGGTGAATACCACTCAAAAAATACACAAATTACGTTTAAGGTTTACTTAAAAGAAAAAAAAAAACGAATAAACAGGCGATTTTACAAACCGATTTTTATAAATCGAGGCCTGTTTAATAGTCGGCCGTCTAATATATGGATATTGTTATAATATAGATTTATAGGATCTATGAATTAATAGAAATCTGTAAATTTTGAAATTAAAAACTATGAAAGATTTCCGTAAAGAAACCTAACTATAGCAGTCGATCTATAGTTAGGTTTCAAAAATTTTGCCATATCACGTATCGAGCGATCGTGCAGGTTCAGAAAGTACCATCCGTTCAAAAGTGGCACTACCACCGCCATTACATTGCACATCGCGAGGATGAAGATTCTGGACTCGGTGCCGGCGACTTTTAGTGATCTATGATTCGTTTACATTTTCAATGATCCACATTTAAGTCTACTACCTACCCACGTCTATTTTAAACCACGCGGCGGATAGATCAGTCAGAACACAGTGTCAAGTGTCACTGCAACGTGGCGCCGCTCTGGTGGAGGAGAGAAAATTGTGCAAGTCCCCAAGCCAAATAGTGCACTTGTTGTCACAACGAAGAGACTCGCCTGTTGCAGCGGGCAACGGCAACGATATTCGCCTAGCGCCCAACGAGGCTTTACACCCTCGTGGATCTACATAGAAGGTGTAGTACCGTTGGATTATTGTTACGTAAGCAATATCTATTTACTTTAACTGATTTTTCTGGAAAGAAATTCTCTTAATTTTTTACGCGGTGGTTTATGGTTAAGTTAAAAATAGTCGAAGTAGGGGAAATTACCGCGCACTTTATTCAGTTGTTTAAAATAGTTGTTAACTAAATCAATTAAATATAATATTAAAAAATGGTTAATGCTCACTCAAAAGCAATTATTATCTCTATAAAAGGTCATATCCCATTTCTCGTCTTTGCTTTTTAAAGTCGAGTATAACATCTCACATGGAACTTTATACTTTTGAGCACTTACTTATTATTGTTATTTTTTCACTTTAAAATAGCTGAGATTAGTAATTAAGTTATATATGTATTAAGTTGTTTTTTGTTAAATAGGCATATATGACAAATAAATCATATATGCCTATTCATTTCTCCCGAACCTATGCACAGGGAACATCATGTTTCCTCTATAGGATTTAAATATACTTATCAATGTGTATTTAACTATTTTCTGGGAATTAAATAAATAAATAAATTATTCGATCTTATATTGGTTCGGTTCATTGGCTTTGACGTCTAATTAATTAATGGTTGTTTTACTTTGACGTATAAAAAAAGAGAAGATGCATAATTCCGCGTCCAAAAAAAGACTTGAGGTAGTGAATGCTAAAACTGAAATTAGTTTCCTCGGTCTTTTCGTAGTAATTTTGAAATATTCTGTCAAAAAGTGCCCAAATGAAATGTTAAAAGTACATGTACATATACAGTACCAAACGTAAAGTATATACGGAATCGTCCGATGTCTATGGTCTCGAAGGAGATTGATTGTGTAGTTAGAGGTGGCAATTTTATGTTGATTTTCTTCTAAGGATCACTCCGTTGGTATCTGTGTCTCTGCGACTGGCGCGTGTTCGCAAAATCGAAGATATGAAATCCGTATCGTTTCTTAACCGGCTTCAAAATTAAAAAGGAAGAGGTTCTCAATTCGATTGTATTTTTTTATGTTTGTTAACTCAGAACTTTGGACTGGGTGAACCGATTTTGATAATTCTTTTTTTATTTGAAAGCTGGTACTTCCCGTGTGGTACCATTTCAATTTGGTTCAGTTATGACAATGGCATCCATGAGAAAATCACATAAATCTTAAATTTGCATTAAGTATGTGCGCGACAAATGGACGAATAACTCAATATCATGTCAACTGATTTCGATGATTCTTTTTTTATTGGAAAGGATGTATTTCAAGGGTACTTTGATGAGAGTTTGCTTATGTTCTGATCATGGGATCCATGACTAAGTAATGAAACTCTTCAATTCTTAGGAGCAAATTAACGATACTTGGCCCAATCTTTTATAGGCTATCCGGACATTTGAGCCGCCTATCGTAACGTTGTTATGGTCACGTCATTGACGTAGTAGAATATGATGATCAATTGAACTCCTTAACGGCTTACAGTAAGGGTGCAATTTATGAGCAGCACGTTTAGTAAAACAACCCATATTCAGACAAATTAGTAAGTGTACTTCAAATTTATTAAAAATCCAAAAATAAACAAAAATTTTAACAAAAAGAAACGAATTCATAGAAAAAAAACAACTCTAAAACAAATTAATATGCATTAAAAAGTAAAAATATAATTGCGTATTCTTCTACAACTTAATAATCAACTTACTTTTTCTACTCGTCAATATGTAGGTACAACCTATGTATTTCCACGCAAGAACGTAGGTAGCTACCTACCCACTTCAAATTTAACTCAACACATACCTATGAATAACAAATAATGATCAAAATATATTTTTGAGTTGTCCTAAGTAAAATGCAATGAAAAATATTACACTACTTAGTCAATCAAATTATTACGATAATATAATGTAGTTACAATTATTGTTATATTAGTAGTCGGTGTCTATTGATAGATATATGGTAGTGTTTCCTTTGCTGACACTTTTTAGTGCATATTAATTTGCTTTGAAATTGTTATTTTATGAGGTCGGTTTCTTTTTGTTAAAATTTTTGTTTATTGAGAGAGCTCTCAAGAGGGCGTCCCCGGACGATGGTAGTGATCTCCTGATGGATGGATCAGTTTTTTGTGAAAAAATAAAAGTATGTAGGCGGTCTACGGTCGAAGGTACATCGATAGATACGCCGGTGAACTTATCGATTATTATTTGTTTTGGTTGCGTAAAAATAGGTTTGAATGCGAAAGCGAATAAAATTACCGCAAGATCCAAAAGCTGAGTTGCAAAATCAATTTGATTTTGTCAACCACGACTGGTAGGACATTTGTAATGCAATTAATTGTGCCCCCAGCCATTGTCCATAACAAGACAAAAAAATGAAAGTGCGTCGTCGCAAATGGTACGATTTTGTAAAATTATAAAAAAAAAACAAAAATTAAAACAGGAAAGCAGTTTGGAGTGTTTGTTTACAGTATTAGAGAGAAAAGGGTTTTTTTTTTAAATTCGACTTCACAGTGGACATTTTGTGATATTTTAAAATTTTTCGTCACATTTGTCGCGTCTGTTGGGTAATGCGAGCGACGTCGACGCAAGCCAGGGATGTACGTAGGGCGTTTGGACACCCATTTAGATTTATACCTGCAAGACCTACAACAAGACACGACGAAAGTTATTCAAGAATGATGATTTGTAGAATCGATATGCACAATCCGAAAAAAATACGGACCTTCAGGGGCCGTGATAATTCGCTACCTGCGTAGGGTGATCGATTGCGTTTGTATAAGCAACTTTTTTTAATAGGATTTTTAGAAGTCTTGTACTCGAGGCGATTTGCTGATGATGAGTCTAATCCTCGAGGTGACTTGTTGATGATGAAAATCATTATGTGGTTACGAAATAACCCTATCGAGGGTTAGTGGTTTGGGAGGGGATGAAAAATAAACCTTCTGCGGAAAAGCGGAAGGTTTATTTAGCAAAGGTGAGGTGCAATAGTCTACTACTAAATCACTTTAACAATCGATTCGTGAACGCAGTAAGCGCACATATAAAACTGACTAAATCTGCACACGAATTCCGATACATATATTTGTCGACTGATTGTCTCGAATCTTCTACGAACATAAACAAAGTCATAAATCATTATTTCATAAAAACAAGACGTAGACTTGTACGTACGATATAAACAACGCTTATTGAAAACTGAAACATTACAGCCAATAAAAATGCACGGCGCGTAGGCGGGGGGACCGGGGGAGTTGTTTACATTTTAAAGATAAAAAAACATAGAGGTACTAGTCTCGAATATTTTTGTGGGAGTCTTATTCTATAATTTTAATTAATTTGGCCTATGAGGGTAAATCGCAAAAGATATTACATTTTATTAGCCGATTACATTGCTGACCTAGCACGGCGATATAGGTCGCTTCATTGTCCCGCCACACGCCGACAGACGGGCGGACAAGATCGATTTGCATACAAAAACGCCCTCGGGCGTACGTAAACAATGCCATCGACGGCCCACGCGCACGCTGTTGTTGCAACGGCGTAATGCTGCAAGATCATTTCATCGCTCCGGTAAAGAGCGAGAGCGTCTCGGCACGAGGAAGGTTCCGCACCGTCATGTAGATAGCTGATAGGTGTAGCATTTGCCCCATTGCATATTGTGTTTTACGTAATCAAACATCCGGGAATCTCCAAAAGGACCTTGTGCTGGCAAGTAGATTTGGGAGGCGCACGATTGTAATCTTAACATTGATTTATTTCGCATTTCGGTCCAGGGTTAAGACGGAAAAAAATATTTTCGAGTTCAGTAAATTACTTTTCACATACGAATATGAATTTTTACTGCACACAATCGATTGCTAATATTGCAATAATCGGTTAGAGCTAGGACGGGAATCGGTCGACGGTGTGTTAATGGTCAGCGCGGAACCATGGAACCACGGAACCAAAGCGTCGCTTTGGAACCACGAGACACCCGGTACAGTCCTGAAGATGGACCGATCGACCAATAAGTTTTTAATTCGAGTCGGATCAAACCACTCGCTATCTACCTAACGAGTGCACGTCACGTTGTCTCTGAAGTCGTCGCCGGCCCCCGATCCGCACCGGGCCGGAGCGGACGACTTAACACTCGAGCCCCGACAGATAAGAGCATTACGAGACGATACGTCGCCATCGTCCGACACCATACAGGTACGCGGGCAAAGCTGAGAGCGCTGCTTTCGTTTTCAAAACAGCCGTTAAAGAGGCGGACGGTTTAGCTCGGTTTGAGGCGTCCGGCCCGACGTCCGCCGCCGCGCCGCTCGATCCCACGACCGACTAGGAGCGGGGTCGAGAACGCGACGGACGCTATCGGACAGCGGATCTGCCGCCGTCGACGGAAGTGGGTATTTCTGTGAGGGCGCGCCCCCGCACGGCCGGCGATGGGGGCGCCAACTGCGACACCGGCGTCGATTGTACGGACATCCGAGCCGCGAACGATTAATATTTTGACGTACGTATTCGTTTACGGCCCGGCGCGCGGGAGACGGCCGCACGTACAGCCTCCTGCGTTTGGGCGCGGAGGGCGAGCGCGTCCGCTTTAGATATGAACCGCGGCGGTGACCCGCCCGCTGCGCTTGACCGAGCGTCAACGGTGTGCAGCACCAAAAAATAAAAGTTCTAAAACCGTCTACGGGCGTTTACGGAGTCGGACGGATCGGAGGGCCGTGTTGGAATGTTCCATAGTTTTTGACGAATAAAGAAAAAACCAATTTCATATATATATATGTGTGTGTATATATGTATATGTATGTATGTATGTAAATCCACAGTTTGCCGAACGTCGCTCTAGACGCTTCCGCACGTGTCGGCGGGCGGCGGCGTGCGCGCCGGACACGTGTTTGGAACACGGCCACGGCGCCATCGGGACGAAACCGAAAGTGTCCGTCTGTCGTCACGGCACGAGTCAGTGGAGGGGAACGACACGCGGATCGCAGAAATACAATAATAATCAAAAAACGCGACGATAATTCCAGGTGTGATCCCAAAAACTGGCCGAAGGAGCTCGAAAATAGTCTACAGCGATGCAGCTGTTCACGTCGCATCGCACACGGCCGCAACACTGAACACGTGCAGAACGGCGCGGGAGTCTAAACGAACAGAAGGAAAAATTATCACACCCCGACGTAATTTCAAATGTATGTACTCGGCCGCAACCTGTAAAATATAATTAAAAAAAAAAACCGGCCAAGGGCACGTCGCACCATGCTCGTTATGGGGTTCCGTAGCCGTTACTACAAAGAAATGCACTACAGATGAAATAAGTACGTTGTCACACTTTTACCAAATTTCCCGCACAGAATAGTTATAAGCACTTTAGTCGCCTGTAACTAGAAAAGCAAGTAGGTATTCCGACTGTTACTATTAAACTGGCCTAAATTAAAGTGCAACAGCAAAAGAGCGTATCTTCATGGCACTTACGTCCTTTCGTTGAAAAACACAGTTTTTCGGCAATAACTCAAAAACGGTATATCCAATCATGTACAAAATAATTTTCGTTGAAAGTATTCATTAAGCGCTACCTTTTTATTTTTTTTTTCATATTTCTGGGCACACGATTCAGAAAATAGAGGGGGTGGGGACACAATTTCTTCAATTTTCGGAGCGATTTTATTCCCGAAATTATTCACGTAATCCGAATAACTGCTTATAAACGTTGGAGTGTCTTTAAAAGAACTGTCGAAATATGTGCCACAAGTTGATGGTTGCTGAAAAAAAAAAATTCAGCTTCTGTCACATGTATGGAGTGCCCCCACGCCCTTATAAAAAAATATTTTTATTTAACTACTAAATAAGTAGCCGCTTACGCGAGACACCTATACCACAAATTTCATCAATATACACATGTTATAGTTTTTTTTTAGTAAAATGCCTGTGACACACGGACAAACGGACGGAAGGGCAAGACTATAAGAGTTTCGTTTTTGCCATTGCGGCACGGAACCTTGCCCGCCGCATCACCAGCTTGACGCGGGAATACGAATAATTTCCCACGGGAACATTTCCAGGAATGGCGTTAAATATACCATCGTCCAGAACTCTATTTTTGTCGGACTCGCAGTGCGAAGCTTCACGATAGCGAGAGCGAGTTACTATCGATAACTTTTTCTCGCATCGCGTCAACGACCATCTCTATCGGTGTCACTTCTCTTCGTTGCTCGTAAATGGGGAAAATTTGCATACAATATTACGGATAATCTAGTGAAGATTAAATCTGTCGATATCGAAAAATCGTTTAACGTGGATACGAGAAAAAAAATGTGATAAGACGTGTGAAAGTCAGAAACGCGGTGGGGTGTGGAGAAAAATCCATTATTTTCATAATCCATTAACCAATAAAATAAGATACAATTTCGGCGTGCAGTCGCGAGTTCGGCTTGGCATATCTCCTGTTGCAACAAGCGGAGAACTTTTTACTTATAATAGCCAGGCTTTTGGAACTGGAGATTGCTAGCACCGACATCCCGCATCGCCATAGCTTCAACCAAAGACTATTATTCCGGCAAGATAAAGTTTATGTTAGCGTTTATAATTATTTACAACATAGACGTAATTTATATTTGACGAGAACTAGTTACGGATTTGTAAAGTCTACCTCAAAGGATTTCAAATACTCGGTGAATATAATAATATTTATTTTATGAATTGACTCTCAGTTATAAATCACAAAGCTATAATATTTAAACGACTTAAATAAAAGGTTTAAACACATTAATCTACATATAATGTAATTTATTCTCGAAAACTACTGAGCATTTTGATATGTAACCACGACTAGTCGACGCGGAATAGTCTTTAGATGGTTACATTTATATTCATAAATAAAAAATGTTAAAGTGTGTTTGTATGAACGTTTGTCATACACTGACGGCCGGACGGACAGTGATAGGAACATTGGCCATCTGAAGCGTAATATAATAATTTTAACATTGCCACGTAACCACAAATAGGACTTGAAACATGTTAAAATTTAGAACGAGGGCCCTTTGCCCTCGAGTTTCCGGGCGGAATGCCTTGCTCGACTACCCCACAAACTAGCTGTTTCATTAATAGTTGATAACAATCTGTT
Organism: Eumeta japonica; assembly: GCA_005406025.1. Lineage (NCBI taxonomy): Eukaryota > Metazoa > Arthropoda > Insecta > Lepidoptera > Psychidae > Eumeta > Eumeta japonica. The sequence goes on along the minus strand of BGZK01001705.1, from coordinate 101,370 downwards.
TCCAATCAAAAAAAATATTTTCTAGACGGCACTAAATTAAAAACTTCTCAAAACAATTCCGTATTCTCATCACTAGGTAGCGCTAAACTGTTGCGTTTGCCAGAACACAAGGAACGATCCTGGATTTATGGATTTTCCAATTTTTTTTTAATATCATTGAATACAACAATGTGGCGACCTGCATTTACGATTTTAACCCTCGTGGCCGGCGACCCTCGAAAATACAATGAAAATGTTCGTCGCTAACATCAGAGCCGTTTTGCTTCGCCCGTTTGACAGATTAGAGTGAACTATGGATAACGCGTCTGTTTGTGTGTCGCGTGCGATTATAACGCGAGTTGTCCAAGTAAACAAAAAATTCCGCGTCGAGCGAAGCGACCTCTACGCGGCGAACTCTCCAACATCACCGTCATTCGGCACTGTTTTGAAGTGGACGATTTTGTGTTTAAGGGCAAAACCAATCGGACGCCTTCGCTCCGAGCCGGCTCCGGTGAGATCCCGAAGGTGTCGGAAGGGAGACCCTGTTCCGCTGACAGTCCACCACTCGTGCGGGGAGAGGAACACGCCCACGACTCCCAAGTCTTCCGGCGCGAGCGGCACGACCGCCCCGTCACTGCCGCTACGTAGTGCAATTGTGTTTACGCGCGGCGACAAGGTCACCTTATCTGCTCGTCGGGGTGCAGCACATAACTAAAACGCGTCGCCGCCGACGATAATATGCTAATATGCATTCAGCTCCTGTTTGTGCTCCGTGCTAGTTCGGCACGTAGTTTAATATACCTCTAATTTAATATATCTTATATATATATACACATATATATATAAAATATGCATTAAATAGCCCTAATGTGCCCATAGTGATTCTCACTTAAAAAAAACGAGTGGTGTCGTGGGACACCAGGTAGGAACGAAGTTCCTTCGGCTAATGTAGAATCGACACAATTTGCAAAAAAAAAATGTTGCTCAATTTTATGTAGGTTTTCTTGATTTTTCTCTTAATTTTTGCTGATTAGTTTTTATTTAAGTACAGGAAAGTATTTAGGAAATTCAGTATTTTAGGAAATAAAATAAATTAAGTAAAATAAAAAAAAAAATCGTAATTCAAATTATCAACTAAAATAACAAAATATGTCTCTTTATTTTTGTTCGACAACACAAAATTACATAGAAATAGAATATGTAATTACAAATAAATTTCCCACTATTATCACTGTCAATTGCATTCAAGTCACTGGTTAGTTCACTTGCCATTGTTACTATATTTATTATTGCTTTGACGATTTGAAATTATATGGAAATAAACGTGACTACTCACGAGTAAAATGTATCTATAATGTGAATATTAGCCACGTGCTTGTCCATGAATTCATGAGTATATACTATGCATTGGCGGGGTGGAGTGGCAATAGACAGAGAAGGGATGAGAGAACGAAAAGAAAGAGGGAGAAAGAGAAAGGTATAATACACAACTCGCTTGTGTATACGACTGTCGCGCCTGCGCACGTCTCATTTAACGGTTTTATTCCACGGACTTTTTCTTACGGTTTTACTATCACATTTTTTTCAGTTCGGTCGCGCAGCAAAATCCCTATCCTCCAAGCTCGCCGTAAGGAACTTCGTTCCAAAAAAATAATAATTGCTAAATTTATATGTAGGACTAGCAAACGGCACTATATATATAAAAAAGATATATATTAGTGAATATAACCTTCGATCGTCTATTATTTAACAAAACCTTCCTACCACCTAAGGGTGTCAGGGTGCAGACAGTCGTCGGTGGCTTCGGAAAGTGTACCTCTTCACGGTACGTCGCGCGGACGTCACGTGGCGACGTGGCGGCGGCGCGTGCGCTCTGAAAAGCGGCGCGATCGATTCGCGGATAGAATTCACCAGCGGAATTCCTATGGGGAAAATGTTATAGGTCTATACTGCTGTATAATTTGTACGTTCGATCTGTGCACATATTTTTTTTTCTTATTTTTTGTGACAAAATGCTTTATGAGTCGGGGATCCTAATTATGCCACCTTTGAAAATTTTGTCTGTTCATCTGTTTGTCATTTCATAACTCGAGAACGCTTTGACCGATTTCGATGAAAATATGCAAATTTTCATCAAGATCGGTCAAAGTGTCCATTACAGTAAGTACATATGATTACAGACATGATAGAGTCCGTCTGTGTGTCCTTTTTACAACTTAAGAACGTTTTGACCGATCTTGATGAAAATCGGTACACCGGTAACAATGCGTAACTGCGCAAATGATAGGCTATATACGATTCCGATACACCGCATGTTAACTACAAAAAAGATCAATCATTATATGGTTGAGGGCATAACGCGCGGGGGCGGCGGGGGTATGCGAGCGAAACCGCGAGCATACCTGGATTATAAAGAACACCATCACACTTAATACCTTTTCGGGCGACTTCTGAATGAATATCAATGAATTTTATATTTATTTTCTCGAATTTTACATACTAAAGAATGGAATTAAAGCACGACAAACGAAAAAAATATAAAGTTTGCTGATATTAATGGTTAGAAGTCGCCTGAAAAGATATTAAGTACTTGACTTGGAAACTTTAAATATTCAAATTTTGACTTGAGATTTTCAGGTACTTTATCATTTTTCTTGTAGGAAAAAAAAATGAAATAATTAGAAAAAAAAATAAATAAAAACAAAAAAAAAATCGAAATTTGTCGATTTTAGATATTATTAAAGATTTGGAGCGACCCTTAAAACTTTTTGAACTGCCATTTGAGGAGACTCTTAAAACATTGTAAACTTAGATATTTTTGTACGAGGTTCGGAAAAAAAAATTTTCATTTTTTTCGGGCCACCTAGTGTGTACACTAATACACACACACACACACACACACACACACACATTTTTTGTTGTTCAGCAGCCACTGGCGAGCTGTAGTGGCCGTCGGTAAAAGCATTTGAAAACGGCATTTTTTTTTCCTCCACCTTCAGCGTCCGAATCGAAGCCTCCATTCGCGACAGTCTGTTTGCCACGGTCCAGACTTGTACAATGCTCGACACACTTTTCACCGTAGCGAATTGTTACACCTATTGATACACCTGTTAGATATATCGTTCCCGATGCATTTTTGACAGACCCCACTGGCGGGCGACGTGACATAACGGAATACAAAAAAAAATAATTATGTGTAATTATTGTTGCCGTATATACATAACTATTTCACAAAATGAACGACACTCAAACTTAAATTATCAGGGACGAGAATTGTTGAAGAATTCGTTTGATATTAAATGCGCGTGCGCGAATATGTATTATGTCTGTATGCATACGTTCGCATGTCACACGCATATATTCGAAGTCGCGAGCTTGTGCTGATGTCATTAGGACGTCGGACCGATATTAGGATACGTACGATTTACACGGGAATTCCCCGAAATCCTTATGTACCTACTATGTCGGGCGTCATGTGGGCCGATGTCGGAATACGACAGAACGACGTGCCGTAGACGTCGTGGACGTGGATCGGTTTCATGCTGTCGCGTCGTCGGACCGATAATTTTAGGGATCCAGCAGCAGCTTTCGATGAATCAATCGGCCACGATCAAAACACGCCATCGTCGTCTTCCGAGAAAGATCCATCCATCTGCGCGTGATAAATATTAGCGCATTTTGTTTACATTCTGCGAACACAATATACGACGTCAAAGCCTGCGCCCGCGCCGGCGTGCTCGTTATCACGACGCCGCATTCGAGATGAGACGCAATACATCTCAAAACTACTGCGCTGTATCGTCTCACGCAACGCACGACTCCACGTGTCAAAGCGGAACGCCGATGTTTCTGATCGAATCGGTAAAAAAACGAAACACGCCAAATGCGAGTTGAACTCACCACCGTGTTACGCGTTCATCGAGAAATTGTACCATGTTTCATTCCTTTTAGGACCTTTAGCGCAAACACAACTAGCACTTGGCTTCTATCACTCAAAGTTTTACTTTGAACCGCTATGATAATGCCAAGTTTGAGAGATTTTACGCTATCATACCCGCGATAGAGCAGGAAGGAGGTTTAATTAAAAACCCGACCGCGGAAAGACGTACTAAAAAGTTACAAACGAGACGGTGTAAAAAATCATCCGTTACGATAATTGATTGCAATTGAAGGCATCACTTTCGTGTTGCCTTAATTATCGTCACACTTGTTACATGTGTTAAACGCCTCCGACAGCAATTATTTATAATGTTTAATTACACGAGTTTTACATAATCTCGGCTTCATCTTTCTAATTTAGTTCCTTTTACGCAGATAGGTTTTTATTTAATAAATATTTTATTTATTACTTTTTATTAGTACTGTTTCGACAATAAATTAAAATTGTTTTCTCGTCATTAGCGATGTTCAAATCATGTCTTTTATCGATATGTTGGCATTAAATAATATTAATAAATTATATATATTTGATTTGTGTAATTCTTAAATTGAGGTTATTGCTGTTAAATAGTTTATACATCATTTCGACTTTGAAAGAGCTGCTCAAAGGTATGTCACTGAACGTGGTATGAATTTCTTTGCGTTGTTTCCCGCCATTTTGTATTTCTCGTCGTTCTGGTTTCAATAATAATTATTTTTCAATGTAATAAGACGATAATAAGAGCTTTATCACAGATCTATGATAAGTTTTAAAAATATAAAGTGAGAATGATAGGTAACCAACTTAGGATCCTTGTAGATCCTAAACGGTGATTCTAAATAAAAGACGGTTAAAGAAACCGAATGATGATTTTCAAAGACCTATTTTCAAAGACCACTTGATATAGTTCATCGGCTTTATTTTTTATAATACTTAGTATGGTCGTCGCCGTAATGAATTTTGATTGTAGGTCACGTCTTCATTGACACTGACTAACTTGAGACACGCCAATCGACGTTAAGAATCATCAAACTCGCGTTCGGTCCCTAGAAGCCCACAAAGGGACGAACACGAATACGTACGGATGGTAAACACATCAGTCTCCTCTTTGCGTTGCGCGATCGGATAAAAAAAGGACTCTCCTGGAGTAGAAATCCACATTTTTACTTCTTAACTTTTGCTGTCGTTACTTTTCGGGATATCCGTCATAATAATACATACCCTGTAAAATAATTCAACTGACCACTTGTCAAGGTACAAAAGATCCTTTAAATACAGGACATACAGACGGAAGGAAGGCGTCTTAGTTTTAGTAATGGTTGTAGCGTTTAACGATTCTTTACAGGATAAATTTAGAATTTATCGCTTCTAAAGAAACTATAGGTCCGTCGAACACGAGTCAGCATAGAGAAGCAGAGGGTTCCGTAGGCGCCTAATTTTTTTCCCGGACAGCTTTATTCCCATTTCTCCCTTGCTAGGTATGATGCCAAAAACAATCGCTAATATCTATATATATATATACTCTTTCCAAAAGCATTATAATTTTATGTTTACGCGGGCGAGGCCACGGACAATAACTAGTTTATATATATATTAACAATATACGTACATGAAACACTGAAATTCACTTTTAAAGAGCTCTCCCGATATACAACCACAATGAAAAATAAGCGATATTTTAACTAGTTGATTACTTAACATTGTTAAGTAGAGTTCGAGTTTTAACAAATACAAAATTATACGTTTCAATACGGCACACTTATAATGGAATTAAATTTCAAGTCTGATCACCTTTTGCTATTTCGAAGGCCATCGCATGTGCGCGGCGGACAGGCAGGCGGACACGTGGACGGTCTTATAGGGTTTGTTTTATTTTTCACTTTTGCGCTGCGGAACCTTTATAAGACATTACGAGATTTGTCTTGAACGGTGATATACCGATTTGGACCCCATAATGGGGTTCTGTGATCGGAGATGTGATCTCTTTGTGGTATGTGTGCGGAGTGTCTGTGAACGACAGGCGTAAAAACAGTGATATCAGAGTGCAGTGTGGTTTGAAGGAAGATGTGGTGATTAGAGCAGAAAGAGGTGTGTTGCAGCGGTTTGACCACCTGGAAAGGATGAATGGAAGTAGACCGACAGAACAAATCTATAGAGCGAATGTGTGTGAGGTCGGCAAGGGTCGTCCTACAACATCCTATATAAGCTATATCGGTGGCATTATAAAAAAGGCCCAAATTTTAAGCACCAGAAACCGACAAGCATGTATGAAAAAATTGATGTATGTCAGTGAAACAAAAGAAATATGCAAATATAGTAAGTACCACGTGGAAATCTATAGTCTCTGCCTAAGCTTCTGAGAGATAGGCGTGAGTTTATGCTATTACTATTATAAAACAATATCTATCAAGAGCGATACGTTCGAACCTACCCTCGCGACGGTGCTCAATTGCTAACAATTGAATCGTTCTCAATTCAAATACCTTTCGGGTCGTCGCCCTCGGGCCATCACTTAGGGATCGACCTTCGCGCGGGACGGACGCGTCGGCGTCGCGATGAACTCGAACGAATCGATGGAAAGGTTGCTCGTGCAAACACACGTGCCGGCCGCGAGTTTAAGTGTCGACCTTGTGTTTCGTCTCCGTGTCCGACGGCCCGTATTATACGCTTAATTTATTGTTAAGCCTTCAGGAATGCGATTTGTTTTAATGCGATTTTAATGAAAACAATATAAATTATAAGTACAAAATGATTGAATCCTAAGTTTATTATTTCACAAGATCATTAATTAATTAGACAAATTAGATGTTTTATGGCATTTTGGCTGAAAAGAAAAGCACTACAGAGAAATAGAACTGAAGATGGACAGAGATGGACAGTTTGCATTGTCTGGTCAAAGCCCCTAGCCATCTAGGTCACAAAATGAGGTCTAGACTGCTTTACTGCGCGATAAACTAATAAACCCATTTCGAAATTAATATAATTAATTAACATATTATTGTAATAATAATGAAATGTGCGATAACGTACGACTTTATCGGACCTATTATTATTTGGATCATAATGAATTTTACCAGTTTTGTAATTTCATGTAGCAGTATATTATTCAGTTTGACATGGGACAGAAACAGAATATGGTTAGTTTTTTTTTTTAGCTAAAAGGGCAATCGACCACCTAATTGTTACAATATTCAATCGATTTAGTTAAAGCTCTAAAAGTTGCGTTTGTCTCAGGCGAAGAAAAAAAAAAAATGGAATAATAACGTCATCGAGTGACAGAGATAGAAATAGATAAACAACGAAAGGGACAGTCGTTCATGGTGCTCCAAATCCGAATAGTGTGTTGCCGGTCTATTGAAAAGGTATAGGATATCCGGGGGACGCACCACCGAAACACTCGCTTGCCGGACGGAGCGCAACAACAACGGACGCTGCTAATTCACGTCCGCGTCCATTTCCGTGCAGCGGCCGCGTCGGCCACAGGCGCGGCTCTCATCGCGTACTTCAACAAACGACAGCAATCGTCACGGGGATGGCAATCGATGGCGTCCCGCGTCGTTCGCCTCGACCGCGGCGCCGACTGTACGCGCACCGGCTATCGCTATTAGCGCACAGATAATGCAAGCGTAACGGCAAACGCAAACACGAATAAATTAGATAAAGGCGTGGGCGGCTCTCGGTGCGAACATACGACACGAACTCCTATACATATGCCTGTATCCATATTCCAGTCTAAATCTACAGTCTACAGTCTAAATTTAGAGTGCAAGGAAGTCGTACGCTGCGAGCAAACCAAACAGACTTCATGATGTGAACGCCATTAAGAAAATAGTTCGTCTCCTGTTCCTGAACTATGTGCATATGTACTGTTTTATTGAACTTTTTGGTTCATTCGGGTCAATTTAACCGCCTATAAATTTTTTTTTAATTACTCATATGATACAATAACGTGACGTATTATACACTATATTTGTATTGCAGTACTTCCGTCAAATGTAACATAATAAACAAATAAATGTAACAATACTATTTGTTGCGCTTTCATAGAATAATTCTGCTTTCTGTTGCAAGTGCACGGGCTTAGATATAGGTATGCGCGCATGGTCCGACATTGGCCATTAATATTTCGATGGGGCTTCAGTAAGTCAGCTTTACCACGGCTATTCCTACTACTGATTCACGGAGCCCCGCCCGCTGCCGGCGGACGGCGGAGGGCTAGCGGCGGCGGGCGGGTCCGTCGACCTCGGGCCGTCTAGACCGATCTAGACGCGGGTCGTGCACCCCGAGGACCCGAGATCGATAAGGAGCCGCCCCCGCGCACGACATTCGTGGCGACACGTTCTGTACGTCGCTAGGTGTTCTCTCGCGTTCAACGATGCCTACCGTTTCTGCGGGGCCCGGCACGAAGCCCTAGATAAGAGTCCCTATATAGCACTGTCCCTTTCGTTCGTTACGTTGCGCGACAAGGACAGCCGTAACAGGAGACGATTCTGTAGCGCGTCGTGCTTTGCCCGCTGGTCTGTTTTTCCACAAGAGTTATCCCTATGCATAGGCCCCATGGCGCTGACAAGCGTGCGCCTACATTCATCGATGATCATACAATTTATGGTTGATACCGATGAAAATGTTGTCACTTAAACACCTGTGTCTGCGTGTATGTCTAACTGAATTTTGCTTGGGCGCAGATTATATTTTTACACAAAAAAAAATCTAATATAAATAAACAGTGATCGGCTATGAATATCAGCTAAGAACGATCAGGGATGGTCGTCGAAACCGACATCGAAATTGCAGGATCGGCATCGCGATTAAACCGATAACGAGAGACAGACCGACGAAAAGGATTGTGGGAGCTCATCGTACGTTCACGCGGACGAAATAACGGCCAAACGTATAACATAACACAATTATGGTTGAATCTCGCCGATTGGCGTCCAGCGAAGCGAGCGCGTAACGGCTAGTAAAAAAAAATATAATTTCGGTGAAACTACCAAATGCCACCCGCCTCCGCCTCGAAACTTTATGTCCACAAACGAAACCGAGGCGACGTTTGCGGCGACGTGCGATGCGAGAATTCGAGAAATATGCGTAAAATTATATATCGCGTCTTCGAGAATGTGTATTCCCGTTTTATATTATTTCCATTTCGTCGGACATCGCTCAAGCTGTCGACCGGAATCCCGAAAATGGGTTCGGCGAAGATTTTGATGGTGCACATTTGCCATGTGAACTTATTGCACCGGGCAACCGAGCTTCGGTAGACTTCTTTCGGGTTGCAGTAGGGCTACGATAACCTTCTCAAGGGAAAATTTGCTTTTATTTATTTTCGACAATAAATATTTGTAAAGTTTACCAAGTATTTTGTACGTGCCATCTATAGTTTATGCCATGCTGTGCAATCTGTTGTTAAGGTCCAATTACATAGCAACGGTGTAAATAGTTCAAAAAAAAAATCTTTGAGGATGGCGTTATAAAGCAAAATTTAAAATAAATGTAGACAAACTTGAAGAGTATAACTTTTTCAAATTACAAATTAACACCGTTTCCGAGATACCAATGCTATAGACACAAGACAAAAATACAAGAATTGCTTAGATTAAAAGGAGAGAGACCCATGAATCTATTAAAATGTGGCATAAGATCTACGTGTGATCTATTTTCCGCGCGCGAGTTTTTAAACGGGTGACGTCGCCCGCGCCGGTGGCGTGACATTATTTATTATAATACGCACGACATTAGTCACAGTGACGGCGTCAACGACACCGCACGGCCTAGTAGCTCGTGTCGCGACAAAGTCTATGGTATATGCATCAGTTAAGCGGGGTCTAGTATCCGTATACTATTCTGGATACTAAGATTTGGATCTGAATATCTAGACATAGCTAGTTCTTGGTGGCGATGAGGGTAGGTATATAAAAGTTGTAACATAATATAATCTATAGCTCCGATTTTTAATTCCATTTCGTTTATTGTGACGACTTCCAGTCGATTGGATATTATATTTCATAGACAAATGTATGAAAATATATATGAATATATGAAAATATATTTTTAACAAGAGTCAACTAACTATACCTATTGAATTCATCGCAATAACCGTAGCAGTGATTTTGCGTATTTGACAAATCTATCTCGACATGATAATTTAAAACATTATTATGAAAAAATACATGTATAAACAGAGTGTTAGAAAAATTCTTTCAGTGTGGTTACAACCTGGGTAATAAGTTCTTTAAGGCGTGAATATTCTCTAAGAACCTACTACGTAATGACATCCACGCTGGAAGACATTGGTCTTGGAAAATTGACACATCATTTAGAATTCTGGTAAAGAATTATCCGATGTGCTGGTCACCTCGTAATGTTATCTAAATGATAAGAGTGATATTTCAATATTCGTACATTACCTACACAAAATAATCAATGCTGCAGGTTTGTATTTTTGAATTCACATCTTCAGTGTCCCGGAGCGAAGACATGACCATCACCTCGGTATCTCTGTCTATCTTTAATTAGTTTGTATTCACAAGTGAACCGTTATTAAGGTAAGGCATACATGCTGTAAGAATTGATACTCTATTATAGCATCACGGTTTCTTTTTTAGCAGCCAAATTTCGTTGGAGTGACATTTTTTTGGTAAGCGAACAGTTAAAAATTAATTCAACGAATGCCTGGTAGTGAAATAAGTCACATATAGCAACAAAATTTAAATTAATGACAAAACAGGGAATTTTTATTTATAAGCTTGATAAGTCTCAAATTACATGTCAAGAGGTGATCTCACATGTATGATACTTATTCAATGTTATGAAAAAGAAAAAAATGTATTTCTCTGTTTCTCTCATTAAAATACATTTTAAGATGATTTTAAGTAATTTGTCAAGGGATATATGCAGTTTATAGCTCTTGGAATCTGTGGTCTCTGTTTACACCTCTGGGGAATGCATGTGATTTTACGTTATAATTATTAAACAACAAAAATACATCATATAACAAAAACACATTATGATACGGTTAGGCAATTCTTATCACCAGTGCTAACCCTGCCGCAGTTGACGACAACCGTCATCAACCAATTGAGTTGGGAACATTTTAACCAATTGTGCGCTATTTTTAACTCATCTTCGACGACTGCGAATGTTCTACCAATTACTATACAAAGATTGTATGCGTAGAGACCGTCAAATATAATACATAAGCGGTATGAGGAAAATTTGTTCAATTATTTTATGCATAATTGTTCAATTATTTTATGCATAATTGTTCAATTATTTTATTACGAGTACTCTGTATACATACTTTATTACGTTGCTTTAATATATGGATATTGGTGCAATTTAGACATAATACAGAGAAAGAAATCACAGTACAGATTTTCAATTCTGATACTCGTTGACCGAGTTACGAAATGTGAAAATGAACATGATTTATAAAATGATGGTGTATTACAAAAGTTTAGTTACATAAATGTTAAATTTATGATTAAAAATAAAAATAAAACTATTTTCTGACGTACTTAGAATAGTCGGCATTAAGAATTCATCATTGTTTTTAATGCTTTAATAGAATCACAATCTACATACATAATAAAATAGTAGAAACCGGTGTGTCTGTATATTGAAGGTATGTATTAAAACTTGAAAAGGGAAGATAAAAAAAGGTAATATAACAGAACAACACTTGAATTTTTCATCTATCTGTCTGTTTGTGCACATCTTTGAAATTTCTGGAAGGATTTTAATTCAATTAAGATGGATAGAGCCTGGCTTGGAGCAGAATATAAATGTACTTCATTTAAATCGGATGTCAGAATAAAAGTTATCCTCGATCAGTGCACTGGGGTCGAATAGAGCATAAAAGTATTTCACATATCAAAGGGAAATTACTATCCTTTATCTTTTATGTTGATACCAGCATGTGTGTCCTCGCTTCGTACAAATTGGAACCGCGTGCCCTATCGGAATTGATAGCGGGAAAGGGAGTAGAATCGAAAGCGAATGTCGAATTAAAAGCAAGAACAATATCGGAACCAGAATTGAAAGTTAGATTGGAATTGACAAGAACATCTTACCACATGAGGGATTAAGGAACACATTCCACGTTTACACAGTTTGAAACTGCGGGCAGAAAGCAAGTAACAAATAATTATAATAGTTAATTGAAAACAATTATCGGCAGACAAGGTGGAATCTAAGAGTAAATGAAAAGTAACTATATTTAAAATACTAGAATATTTAAATAAAAAGGATAGATATAGTAATTATTGAAATAGATAATAGATATAAGAATAATCTTATAATGTCTGTTTTAATAATGTTACAAGCAGATACAAAGTCTTGACAAGTGAAGTGTACGGAGATAAGAGTATCTTGACCTCAAATTTTGACGATTTCTGCGACCATTGAGCTTTCAGCTAAGTGTGTCTGCACCAAAGAAAGAAGTTTCGATTAATCTATCTGATGCTAATTTTACATACCAATCCAGGATGTTTTTTAGTATTTCATGGAGAAAATTTAAAATTTAGATCACTATGATGTTTGTTAGTCAGTTTTTGTTTAAAACATGTAATAAGTTAATATTTTTTTTATTTTATTCAATAGGTAACGGTCAGACTGCAGATTTTTGATGCATAGTACTATTTAGAAAATAATAAGGGTCATCGCGATCAACTATTCGATGACTATTGTTTATAATATCTGTTATATTATTTTTAGAAAACTGTAGCCTACTGTTTAATTAAAAAAAAATATATTTATAAACAGTGGATGTTAGTGATAATTTTTGGAATTAAAAAAAAACGGAATACCTCCATCTTTAAAATATCTCTTTAGTCATAAAAACAATTGGCTATTAAAGTAGTAAAGTGGACTTTTTTATTATATTATAGGTTAGGGGTACATCAGTCTAGCCATTGTTCATAAGAGTGACAGCGCTCTATCGGCAATTCATTATCCAAGCTGCGACCACTTGTCTACCGTTATATACTGTTAAAATTTTAGTTGTTTTACTGTTATTTTGTTGTCCTTGTTATCTTTCCACACTGTTTTTGTTACGCTATCTTATTACATTACTGTCTGCTGTTATATGGAAGGCATCGTTTTTGGTATGTTAATCCCCGCAATGGCCAACTTGCATGAGATTTCAGGCGATGCATTACGTATAGGTTATCTTTTTTTTCCACTAGCAATTGTTTCCAAATTATTCGTGTATTTGTAAGGTGTATAATATCCATTATATATATATCAGGATTTTTAAATATGTCAATTAAGATTGCTCCTCAATTAAGTGCTCCCCGACTAATTCCTTCCTCTTCTCCGCATTCCTGTTTTATGCCATTACAACGCTTTTGTGACTAACTTAACAGCGGCTGGATTTCGTGCGTTGTACTGTAAATCAGTCTCTCTTTTACATAATAGTTTGTTTTGTAAAAACCCATACATAGCCAATATGTCGAAAATCTATAATCGAATAGGATATTTGTAATGAGTTTGTAACAGAATTTTTAAGATAGAACACATCCGATCCCTACAGGTTAGAACAAAAAATCTATTTATTACCTTTACACTCCAATAGAATATAAAATAATCGGCGAGCCATAATACATCACTATTGAATTTGGGATATTGGTACAAAAGCATTGATGTGTTGTGTGCATACAGTTTCCACAATGTAAACACGTGTTTTGCACGACACCAGAAAGACTCCAAATAGAAAACCCAGAAAATGTGGCTGACAAAATCTATGACATCTCAAATCTGTGTCTATGTACAAAAAAACAATTTTTTTATCTTATATCAAATATTCTCCGTTCTCAAAAAAAGGAATCATTTATTCTCTTGAGGTTTTCAATCATTTACATAAACAAATAAAATACAAGCTCAAAATGCTTGAATATGCACATAGTTAAATAGATATGTTATATAAACAACCAAAATTGAACATTATAATGCTTAAAAGAAATAAAATTAAAATTTCTAATTTGCTAAGAAATTTTTAATAATGTCAATTTAACTTAGCTGCCATGTTAAAAGCTTATGTTGCATTGAAACATTCTATTTCCTTTGGTAGGCATTTTCAACTTGTGATACGTTTCAAATTAAATCCTTTTACCTTTTTATAATATTAATGGCGATTACAGTCATAAACTCATACATGTCACTCATTAATTATACACTATCATTTAACTCCTTAAGTTGAGGAACTTAATGAAGAATATTGTCTCTATTAATCTCTATGTTTCAAATAAATAATAAAAACTTTATATACAATGAAGGCAATATCAAAAAATAAGATAAACAAAAAATAAAGTCATAAACCCGTCAATGGATGCTTAGCTTAAAATACTGTTTTATGAAAACACAGCATTATGTGAAGAAATATTAGCACCAACAAATTAAATGGTTCGTTTATGCTTCTATAATTAAATACTAATCATGGACAACTAAAGAACTAGTTGAACAGGTTTGCATAGTTGTCGAACCAACATAGACTGCGTGAGGGCTTTCAAAATAGTAGTTTCACAACCGTGGACCAGGGGACTGACTTCATACGATATCCTTTTTAATTTTGACACTTTGGAATGTATATGTCAGATTAATTACATGTTATACATAAAATATTTCCCGATTGAAGAATACGTGTGCGTTTTATTATCCTAATGCAATAAAATCGGCGCATTTCATCAGCGTCATATAATTAATGGCAATTTAAATTAATTACAAATCGGAGTGGGGAGGAGAGATTTAAAAAAATATATATTTATATGTATAACAAAACAAGCGATAGTCCATGCATTCGGACGTATTGCGCATTTGACTTTCACAAGAGTTATATTTATACACCGTGCAAAATTTTAATCGGCCACGTACACAAAGGCGATATCCTTGAGAGGCGTGCGAAAATTTCGTCATACACTGTTTACGGGCCACTCACCGCTCAGGTCGTCGAGGGTGTTCAATTTTCGCATGGTCATTGTCGCGTCGCTCGGCGGCTTCCTGGATCTTCGAAAGGCTCCGCTGGATCTGCTAAGACACTATCTCGAAGAGAAAAGAAAACAAAGGCACATCCGACACGGTTTTGCACGACAAAACACTAAACAAGCTGCGACGCCTTTGTTTCTGTTTTGATTCGTGTGCGTGTAGTTGTTGTTGTGATCGGCTTGACAGCCGCGTACGTGACTGGGATGCCAGTATTAGAGACAGTTTTACCCGTTTGTACAGTAAGGAATTAAATAAATAACCGTAGAATATTTTGTAGTTTTTTTTTAAAGATATATAAGTTGTTGGTGAAGTAGAATCTTAATTGACGCGTATTGAAATATATATGTCGTGTTGATTATTAAACTTCAGTGAAGAAATGGAAAGAGAAAAAATTATATATTGAGTAAATCTTTTGTTTATCTTACCATTATAGGAAGCTATTAAATAAATAAAATATTTTTATTGCAAGAGAAACGTAATTTTTGTATTCATTATGCTATTATAATGTATTGAAATGTCCGATTTTTTTAGTAAGATTCAAATACTTGATTGAGTTATATCTATTACATTTTTATTTAAATATTTATGGCAGTTTTTTATGTAAATGGATTTAGTAATTTATTGCTGTCTTACTATTTAGAGGCGACCTTTTTAAATTAAACAACAATCAAGCCGAGATAATTGAAGTACAGATAGTTTATGTTAAGTAATACAAAAGTAATGCTTAGAAACAATAAATAAAGGAATAGCTATAAAACAAAGAGTACATGTATGTTTACCTCTTTTTAAAATTGTAATTACTTATAATTCAATATTACAGTTAATTTTAAAAACCCTTTCGACTTCTTTCTTGTATGAGTTCTTCCAAAAATAAAAAAATATGAAACCTTTACAAGTCCTAATCTCCAAAGCATCCCAAAAACATTTTAAATATTCATCTCAGTAACAAAAGTAGTTTTGATAGAGAAGATTTTATCAATGCTTATATTTTGATTTTGAAATTATAAGTCTTTCTTTTCTTTTTTTTTATATTCTAAATATTTTGGAAATACTGCTATGAAACGCGTCTAACATATATTTCAAAAACTTCGTTACATATTTTTTTACAAGATATCGAATTGTCAGATACGTTTTTGTCACAATAGCATTGTGATTATATTAAAGTAACTTTAATATACTTATTTATTTGCTAAACATTTTTTATTGTTATGTCTGTATCTTTAAAAAGAGATATTAAGAAAGATCTATATAAAATAAGAAAAATAATTCACTTAGTATATATTTTTTGAAAGTGTGTATGTTTTTGAAGAACAGACTTTTAACAAATGAATAACATTTGACTTTTGTGTGTTAAGACGCCGTTTACAAATTATGCAAAAAAAGAAAAACTTTTATCTAAAGCGGTTTTTAAATGCTTACGAGGATTATAACTCTAAAATATCAAAATTTAAGTTAAATCTCAATAATGTTTCAACACTGTTTTCGTTTTCGGGAACGTGCATCATTGTATACACACGCCACCGAAATGGACCAATCGAGAGTGAGTACGTTAATTGCCTTCCTTTCTATTGGCTATTCGCATTGTAAACATGAACTTGATATGTCATTTACTGTGATACCCTATTCAACTTCGTCCGATGTGATTTATTATGATTTTCGCTGGTTTCCGCTAGAGAGTCTTAGCTATAATTTGATTTCAGGGCATCTATTGAGCTTTTTTATTATTTGAATTTCATGTTGGTAATAAAGCCCAATTTATAATCGTCAATAACTCTTCTGTATTATGGTTCTATAAACTAGTTCGTTGACCTTACTCGACTTTTTATAACTGTAGAACGTCTATAGTCTTTGGCTATGATATTTTTTGACGTCTCACAGCTGTGTTTTGGGAGTTGCGTTTTTTTCCTGTTTCATTATCGGGAAAAATAGCACATGATGAGTTCTGGCTCTGAAAAATGCCAAAACAAATCGACAGGGGTAGCTGATGATTCAGAAATATCTCAGTAAGAATTTTTCTGTTAACAAATTGTACCTTTCGCATAGGTTAAGGTTTGACAGCTGACTTTTTAGCGGCAAAGTCAAATGGCGCCAAAGTAGTTGCTCTACATCGACTTAATTTCTTGCATTTAGCCGTATATTCGTCTGTTTTATTCATAATATTATTGCAGTAAACGTCCACGCATGGAAGGAACAAGTCGAAAAAGTTGGAGCCTCTCAGATCGGCGCACCGATCAAGAGGTAAGTGCGTAACGTGTGTGGCTCTTAATTTTGCATATAATTTATTTTTTTTCAATTATTTTTATTTATATTTTATCACACAAAGTTTTTATCGTTGTCATTTGATCGCATATATTTTTGAAAAACGTTTCACTTGTAATATTTTTGCATTACATTCCAACGGCGAGGAAATTGATATTTTGTGTCCAAATTGATAAGAAGCGTATTCTAATAATGTACTTTTAAATAACAAAATATTTTGTAATTTGCCAGGTACTGAAGGAAATGGGACTCGGACTTTTAGAGCCTGATGATCCAGAAAGTTCTGCTGATGATACACCAATGACGAATATGATTCAGGTACGATTCTCGTGACGCTTTTAATATTTTTTGAGTCTGTAAACCAATAACATAGTTGTATACTATAAGCTTTTGCCCGTGGCTCCACCCACGTTAATATTAAATTATGATTTTTTTTTGTAGGATTTGCCTAAAATCCATTCTTAGTGAGCATCTACATCCCAAAAAAAATAACTATGCCAAAGTTCAAGTCAATCGGACTTATAGTTTCAAATATCTCGTGATGAGTCAGTCGGTGGTATTTTGCTTATATATGTATATATATTATTTAGTACATTTTTTAATTCTAGTTTGGCATGACATCTTAACTGTTTTTATGCTGTTTAATTTTAAACCAAAATGCATTTAACTTTATACATGGATTCTATGGTTGTAGATTTTACTTTATTAAGTTAAAAAAAAAAATACACATTTGCTGTATTATGCATATATCACAAAATGTGTCTTTTAATTTTTGTTTTGGAGAAAACTAAGTTTATTCAACACCATTGCCATTACGCTCTCATCAACAATCTGATTTAAATTGCCACTGGTTGAGAAAAGTTGATCCCATCTTTAATGGGTATATTAAAAGAAATCTTTTCAAGTGATACAAGTCTAATAAATTACATTTCATTGCTGTACAGTTTACGAGATACATCCTGAGAAAACTCTTAACACCGTATCTCACTCTTTTAATTTCTGAACTGTTTAAACTGGAAACTTGTAACGACCCCATTCAAATGAACCACAGTGGAAACTCTCAATAAAACTTATATATCTTGCGATGCGATGAATATTTTTTCAGGTTATGGATGGAAAACTTGGAAGTGAAAGCTTTCGACATCTACTAGCTAACGTTAAAAGTGATTGCTTACTATACGAGTTTGATATTAAATTTGCATAAAAAAATGAAGTATTGCATCTGGTACATTTCACATACATAATGACTACAGATCTCTATATTACGCACAATCTGAAATGCACTTAGCTTTTTTTTTTTAATTTCTCACATAAAAGATAGCATTTTCTTTACCAAGATCTCATAAAAGATGAAATTTTGGTGTCATTTATCATTTTATGAAAGCTGTCTTCAACATAGTTAGATATGATTTGAAGAAAGATACTGGTATCTGACTATTTATCATTTACAGATTTAAAGTATGAATATACATACATATATATACATACATACATATAATCATCCGAATTAATAAAAAAAATCCAAACTAACATTTTTATGTTATTTTTTTTTGGTTTATCTCCAAATCTACTGAACTGGTTTTGTTATAATTTGTAATTGTAGATAGTTTAATTTTGATGGAAAGATTTATTTTATTTGCAGTTCATGAATGTTCTATGAGAATTTTATAATACTAATAATATAAACTCACGCATATTTCCCAAATAGTTAGGCAGAAATAAAGATTTCCACATGGTACGATCTTGCATATCTCTCGTGCTCCACTGACATTCATCAATCTTATCCATTATTTGTGTCAATTTTCCTCGACAGTTTTGGTGAAAACTCACTATCGCAAAAATGTTTTTTACATATAGTATAAAGATAATTTGATACAAAGCTTGTACATAATAATTTATAATGCTGTTGTGCTTATAAATATCAAACCGTAAATAATATTTTTCAGTGCTTATTGTAATTAAATTACATGTTTTATTGAATTTTAGATAAAACTAATTTTTTATCTATGTCATGTTTAAACTTTAGATGCAGCACAGGTACAGTCTAACATAATCGAGGGCGAATCCAGGGGAGGGTCAGGAGGAACAAGATCCCCTGGACTAAGCCTTCGTCTTACTATTGTAATTGAATCAGAGCCAGGTCTGATTGGTGTCTCGTATGTGTGTCCCCTCCCTGACTCGAAGAATGGATCCACCCTTGAAAACAATATACATATTAATAGGAAGCAAGAAAGCTTAACACAAAAAAAAAATGTGAATAGGGCCTGGCTTGCTGTTATAAATAGCAATAGTATCTCGTGTCATTGTACAGAGCTCCCATTTTTTTTTAGAATTACGTTTGTTTAAGTGTGGCAGAAAAAATAATATAGTAGAGATATCAACCCTGCGCAGTTTGCAGGGAGTGTTCATTGAAAATAGATTAGGAGTAGTGATATGAGAGAATTACTTAGTTTGAAAGAAAATTTAAAACTAAAATAAAAAAGAGTAGTTTACATAATTAGTAGTTTGAGGATTTGAAAAGGACGAATTAAAGTAGAATCATGAAAGAAATATATAGACTGAATGTGTCTAACAGACGGATCGGCAAAGAGCTACCTAGAAATTATTATACATACCGGATTCTGGCATTCTACAGAAATTTAAATGTCTGAAATTAAAATTATTAGTGAATTTCAGTGGAGGAAAAAAATGAATTATTTTAATACTGAGACAAGCTCTGGTTTATCTCTAAATAATGCATGTTATGTTGTGCACAACAGCAACAAGCCATTGATGATTCAGCTTTTAGATAAAAATCTCCGAAGGTAGTAAATCTTGCACAATTCCATTAAAGTCTAGTATTACATATCATTGATCCTGTTAATAAATTAAACAAGAGAAAGTGAAATAGTGTATAATATGAATAAGTATCAAAAAAACATAATAAATGGTAAGGCCATAATAAATACAAATGCAACTAGTTTATGGTAATGAAAGTATGGAGTGGCAGTGAGGTTGGGGGATGTTAACAAAACAATTATGGAACAACATGAAGATTGAGATGACAGACGTAACGATGATGTATAACTTATATTAGACAGGATAGTATATTAAATGTACTCGATAAATGTTCTAAAACAAGTATATTTCTTTTATGAAACTATCCTTCATGTCTTTACTATCCTTAATATCCCTACTATCTTTATTATCCTTAATAAACTGTTGATTGGATATGCAATCATAAAATAGTCATAAATAGCTTAAAAAGCGCAAAACACTATCACATGAAACCATTGATCAAATGTGATATTTTCTTAATTGCTGGCCAGCTATTAAGAAATTTCGTAATCAAGTTAACTACAAGGCCGGCAACGCACGAGTGACCCCTTGGGGTTGTGAATGTCCATGGGCGCTGGTGGTCATCTATTTTCCAATGGCCTACATACTTGTTTGACCCTTACGAAACCTATGATGAAAAAAGATTGCATTCCTGTTTGCTGACCTAATTATATCACTGCACTCTGTTGAAATCATGCTAAGCAAAACAGCTTTTGAGGGACTCCGGTGCATCTTTGGCTAAATGAGAAGGTGCAAACGCAACATTCTAAAAAAAAATAAAAGATCATGCATACCATAAGTTGTATCGGTCTTTATGAACCCAAAATGAGCACAATCAATAGTTATAGCTTTGCCTTCTTTTTAAAATCTTTTTGCTGGACAAAAGTCTGCATATATTCCACTTTGGTTATTGTCTCTGCCTTAATGATCCATAAAATGTTGTGCCTGGTTCTTCAAAGCACTTTCTTTATTCCTCTTAGTCTTTTTAGGGTTCTGTACCTCCAAATGAAAAATGTAACGCTTATAGGATCACTCGTGTGTATGTTTGTCTGTCACAATAACTTATCTCATCATCAACTTTACACATATGTATGTTTGTGAGCCAAACACTAGCGTGTAACATAAATAATTTTAGAGTAAACAGTTTCAAAATTAATTATGAAAATAGATAAAAATATACCATAATTGACTATTCCCTTTCCTTATCTTCGAAACCACTATGATTAAAATACGAAAAAAAAAATCAGAAAATAGTCTGTACAGCCCCCACAGTTTCTCGATCGAACCCGTATGGGGTCCGTTGGGAGCGGAGTGGGCTGCATGTGCTAGAAGGCGTCTAGGAGAAATTTAGGAAGTCACGATACCTGATTTTTGGTGGCTGTAGTTTTAAACCCTCCCTAATGTTCCGTCAGCACTCTTTTCGCGCGCACTTATTTCTCTAAGCTGTTGCATTAACCCCTACGGCACCTTACAATTGATTAAGCGCTTATAGCGAAAACGAAAGCGTTCGTTATGCGTGAGAGGGGAGGGGGTCAGGGGGCGATAAAGAAATAAAAGGCGGGTATAACAAAAAGACAAAAAGGCGTGAATGTAGTCCTTACTTTATAGATTACAGAAAACCTATATGAGTCGTCAGTCCGCTTAGTTCATTTCAGCGTTCCGTTCGATGCATTATTGCAATGCAATATTAATTTTAAGTACAAATCAAAAAATTATATATCAGAATACCTTCTATCGCTCAGTATTAGGTCACATATTTGAAAATATATGACAAGACGGAATCCAACAATATACAATATATGAAGCAATTACGCTACAATTTAGTTCTATACATATTTTTTTCAAGTTATCACAAATAAGTTTGATATAGATTTAAAAAAAAAAATTTGTAAACACTCAACATTATGGAACCTTCTTCATGTGAACTGAACTCACACTTGATTTATTTATAATGCATGTTGAACTTATGTTGAAAGAAATAAAATTTGACCAAAAAGGTTACATACATAACTTATAGAAAAGATTGGAAATTGAAATTAATAACTATTGAAGGAAAATATATTGTATAAACAAAATAGTTAAAAAATAGACTACATTATGTACAATGTTATAATCTGCATCAAATTTTATTTTTGATTTAGGTGGCATATAGTCCGGTTATTATAGGTGTAGCCGCTAGTGACCGCTAGTATGGCTACTATTATAATCTGTAAATGGTTAAATACTTAAGTCCTGTCAAAATAAGCAAAATAGATGTTTTTCAATCGAATAAACAAAGAGGATTATCAAAGTAACCTTGATTGATGGACTGTCATAATGTATGGAATAAAAGAAGAATTAATTCAATGGTATATCAACCGCTATATCGTTTCTCAAAGACGTCCTGGGTCTCGCGTTCGAGAAGTACTTGAAATGATAATGTGCCATTTGATCTTGTAATATCTGTTTTGAAATGTTTCAGGCGAAAGCAGGTCTAAAGCGTAAGCACAACATAGAGAATGTTAATCCGAACATAAGCAACACCAAGGCTCGGAGGAGCCCTTCTCACAGCCCGAGGAAACGGCACATTGATGCGGCCAGTCCAGATACTTCACACAGCAAAAGTAGCCCCAAAAGTTTTGAAAAAAATAGTAAGTATTTTATTTTAAGATGTATAAATTATTTTTTTTCATTTGTATGGCCGATTGTTTATCATCCATCGCTATATTCACCATCCTCTGTCCGCAAAAATATGCATAGCCTGTTATGATGAAGAAATTCAGCAGTAGGATTATAGTTGAAAAATTCTTCAAAAGACTCTTCATGATGTATGTGATTTTGATTATCAGTTAGATATTGATATTTGTTTGGAATTCACAGGTAAACATTGTTATTTATTTGTACATAGGAAAAATTTGAAAAAAACCTGTACAAAGATAATCTATGTTTATTTACATTATTGTTGTAAACTCACTCATGTTTCCCAGAAAAGTTGGCATAGACTACAGATTTCCCCATTGTATGTAATATGGTACATGGTATATTTATTTATACTCGTATCATTCATCTCCAGCACCGAGAACCTTGCAACCTTCCAACCTGAACAGTCAGCAAGAGAGCTGTGAGACTTCAAATGTATACCAATCAGCGATAGACGACACACTTCTTCCCCAGCATCCAGTAAGTGAAGACCATCGGAAGAGTGTGCGAGAAAGATACCAGAGTTCAGTAAGGGACATAATATTAGGAGTACAAATAAGTTTGTGCCGATTTTTGTCAATAAAATAATATTTATTGTGAAATAACGGTAATTTAATTTTAATCTAAGTATTGTCCATCACTAGCAACTACTTTTTTCCATCTTTCACATAGCATTTGGATTCCAAGACTGAAGATCTCCTCATTTTTTGAGGCTATCCACGAATCAACCCAATTTTTGGTATCTTCACATGATGTGAACCACTGCTCTTATAGAGCACGTGCCATTGACCGGAATAGATGGTAGTCGGCCGGCGCAATGTCTGGTGAATGCGGCGGGTGTGGTAGTACTTCCCAATCAAGGGTTTTCAAATAATTTTTCACTATTCATTATTACCAGGTGTACCACTCAGCATTTACTGTCTTTTGTTCTTCAAGTGGGATCATACAGACAGGACCCGTCTTGGAGAAAAAACAGAATCAATTTTTTTCCTTTGCTTCTTGCCGGTTTTAATTTTGTTGTTTGCTGTCGCTTTTGAACACCCATACCGTTCATGAACAATATAACCCTATCATATTATTAACTTCGTATTAGCATCATACATTATTTTTTATCCAAAAATGTCTAAATTTGAGCCGAATAAGTGTCGTTTGCAGGAACTTTTAATTTACTTTTTTAATTTAATAAAGTCTGCAGCTGAGGCATATCAATTGCTCATAGAAGCATATATTGAGGCTGTCTTGAGTGAGAGAACATGTGAGTGGTTTCAAAAGTTTTAAAATGGTGATTTTGACCTAGAAGACAAAGTTCACAGAGGAAGGCCAAAAATTTATGAGGATGCAGAATTGGAGGAATTATTGGAGGAAGATTCGTCTCCAACACAAAAGGAACTTGCACTTTAAAAATCACTCAACAAGCAGTCTCGCATCATTTAAAATCGTTAGGAATGATTCATAAACAAGGTAATTGGGTTCCGTACAAATTAAAGCTGAGAGATGGTGAATGCCGATTATGCATGAGTGAAATGCTGCTAGGTAGGCACAAAAAAGAGTTTTTTACATCGAGTCATCACTGGTGATAAAATATGGATATAATATGATAATCCAAAAAGAAGAAAATCATGAGGGACTACCTGACCATGTGTCAACATCCACAGCAAAACCGAATATTCATGGGAAAAACATCATGCTGTGTGTTTGGTGGGATTAGTTGGATGTGGTGTATTATGAGTTTCTTAACCAAAACGAAACAATCACTGGAACTCTACACCGAACAAAATTGATGAGATTGAGCTGAGCTCTGGAGGAAAAACGCCCTCAATATTACTCCAGACATGACAAGCTTATTCTTCTACTTGATAATGCTTGTCCGCAAAAAACTATTTGAAAACCCTTGATTGGCAAGTACTACCCCACCCGCCGTATTCACCAGACATTGCGCCGGCCGACTATCATCTGTATCAGTCAATGGTATATGCTCTGTCAGAGCAGCCGTACATATTATATGAAGATACCAAAAATTGGGTTGATTCGTGGATAGCCTCAAAAGATAAGGAGTTCTTCAAATTGAAAATCTGAACACTGCCTGAAAGATGGAAGAAAGTAGTAGCTAGCGATGGACAATACTTTGATTAAAATTAAATTACCGTTATTTCACAATAGATATTATTTTATTGACAAAAAATGGCGGAAACTTATTTGTACTCCTAATATATTGATGAAATATATGGTGTAGGTGTCTTGTGTTAGATGCTACTGAGTTTAATGGTTACATAACCAAAAGAAAATATTTCTAGGGGGGGCACCCTATACATGAAAAAAAAACTGAAAAAAACCATTTAAGTTTCTAAGTAATTCTTTTAATTAAGTGAATATTTTCGGAAATAGTCGCGCCGAAAGTAGCATAAATTGTGTCCCCCACCCTTTATTTTTTAAACCGCAAGTCCAAAAAATATGAAAAAAAAAAGACAAAGATAACTCTTAATAAATACTTTTAACGAAAATTGTTCTTATCATAATCGTATATACTGTTTTTGAGTAATGGCCGAAAAACTGCGTTCTTCAACAAAAGGGCGTAAGTGCCAAGATAGATACGCCCTTTTTGTGGTGCTTTTTAGCTTACACTATTTTAAGAGTACTAGTCGACATACCTACTTGTATCTCCAGTTATAGATCACTAATGTGCTTATACTTATTATGTGCGAGAAACATAGAAAAAAAAATGTAACAACATAGTGCATTTCTTTGTATTAACAGCTTGGAAACCTACATTGAGAATGGTCAGACATGTTCTTAGCCAGTTTTTTTCAAATTAAATGATTGCTGGTCTCCATCTTTAGATCTGTCCTTTTTTTTTTAACTACTTAGGTAGGTAATTGTACATTTCCTTTAAAGATAAAATACTAATCAACACTACTTAAATGCCAATTAAATATTTTGAAGTTTGTAATATTAATAATATATTGAGTATGGGTATTGGTATTTGACTTTGAGAAATATTAATACCAATTCTGGAAGTTCTATGGCTTAGGAGGTCTTACCGCTGACGAACCACAATACGTGACTAGATTAAAACTCATTTTTTAATGTCTCCCGCATTCGCCCTTCCTTTGATGTTGATTTGAATGAGTTTCGATCCTCCTAGAAATGTGACACATTTTCCGAAGATCTGGATGACAGTCGAATATGTGTCATTAAATTTTGTATGTTATTTTTGTTCAGCCGTCACCTGACAACCTACAGGAGGTTTCGAATCCTTCTACATCCAGTGCTGGTGAGTTGATCATGAAGTCTTAATTGGGAAAGAACAAGTGTCTGTAAGTAATGCAACACAACAGATAAAATCAACAATACGCAACTTCTATTGTTGTTTATATTTTTATTCCTCTACAGTAAAAACAGTCCCGGTCTAGCTTTGCCTGTGTACACTTTGATTTTAATTTTTCGCTTAGGAGTTAAATTTAGCTTTAGCTATATAAAAAAATGAAATTCATTCACCGAAAATAGATTTGGGCAGTCAATTTGTAGTCATGGCCGAATTTTCAGTTGAAGTGATACTAGCTATCAAGAAAAGCGACCTTAACATTACAACAGGTAGACACTGAAATTTCACTATAAGGATTTCATTTAGGACTTTTGAGATATGTGATTGAAGAACATGTTGAACTTGTTTAAATATTTAAAATGGAAATCGCAGTACTGAACCCTAGTCTTCTTTGCCCGATTCGCGCTTGGCTGTTAATCATGTGAGTAACGATTATAGACATTTCACATCATTATGTTGTTTTTTTTTTAGTCGAGAACACTGCGCAGACGCTGAAGAAGAAGCATGCAACTGCAGACGCCTTCGAATTGGTGTCGGACGAGGTGATGCTGAGCATATTTAAGTGGCTGCCGAAAGCGACCCTGGTCACTTGCATGTTTGTGTGTAAGAGGTGAGGCTTTGGATGTGAAAGAAATTCTATATGTTGTTGATAAATATTACAACTTTATAAGGTTCTAGGGTTAAGGTTTGTCGAACGGTGTGATGTTAAACATAATTTTATGTATATACAGAGAGAGGGAGACATTATTCTAAATTAACAAAATCACTATTTAACAAAAAATTGTTTATTCAGCTGAATAGTTGCAAATTCATTGTATAAAAATACAGTATTGCATATAGTCAGATGCAAGTGTTTTATTTTACCTTTTCAGGGTTCCATATCAAAGAATGCCAATGGGACCATACATTAAGACTGCTGTCAACAACAAATAATAAAATTAAAACTAAACTCAAAATGAAAAAGCTTCCTCATAAAAAAAATGCATTTTTTCATTTTTTTTTGCTTCATTTTAATAATGGCAATACATATAACTGTCTAACTAGTATAACTATAATGCATATTTTTAAGTAAAACAACAAATAATAAAAATAGGCCGAGTGCAAGTAGGACATCACGCTAATTAGTTCCTGTGACATATTCAGTTTTGGTCTGATCTTAGTGTATACTATTAATTATGCATACTCTATTTTACAACAGACATATAGCTTCAAATATTGTGCAATGGTATGGAACCTCTTGTATGCGAGACCAGTTTGCACTTGGCTGGTTTTTTTTTTTTCATTACTCTCGCTTCTAGCTGTGTACGGAATAAACATGCAATGACAAATTAGTTTGAAAAAACAAATAGCATCACTGTGCAATTTAAATTGTTTGCTTCTCAATGTTGTCATATAAAAATTGTTCTAATTGACATTGTTCTGCTGTAGTATAAATTGCAACAAGTTTTATCTGTGGTCTAATGAACTAATTTTTTTTTCTTAAATAAATCCTTTTTTTCATTGATTTGTCAATCACATAAGTTAAAGAGTGATATGGATTTTGACAATTTTATATACATAACACTGGCCAACAAATAAATTAAAATTTTTTGCACATGGGATTTACTTAATATATTTTGATTGCATAAGTAAAAATATATAATCATTGCAATTGGACATAGAAAATATTTGCTTTGGAAAAAGTTATAGCGATTTAACCATTTTTTATTCTCGCACTCAATTGCATGTAATTTAGCAATAAGGATCCAATCCAAAAAATTGTCTAATATGAGTTAGATATACCATAATGACCCCTAAGGTCAAAGTTATAGCGATTTGACCAATTTTTATTTTCGCACTCAATTGGATGTAATTAAGCAATAAAGATCCAATCCAAAAAATTGTCTAATATGAGTTAGATATACCATAATGACCCCTAAGGTCAAAGTTATGCGATTTGACCAATTTTATTTTCGCACTCAATTGGATGTAATTTAGCAATAAGGATCCAATCCAAAAATTGTCTAATATGAGTTAGATATACCATAATGACCCCTAAGGTCAAAGTTATAACGATTTCATAATTTTATTTTCGCCTCAATTGGATGTAATTAAGCAATAAAGATCCAATCCAAAAATTGTCTATCAGTTAGATATACTATAATGACCCTAAGGTCAAAGTTATAACGATTTGACCAATTTTTATTTTCGCACTCAATTGGATGTAATTAAGCAATAAAGATCCAATCCAAAAAATTGTCTAATATGAGTTAGATATACCATAATGACCCCTAAGGTCAAAGTTATAGCGATTTGACCAATTTTTATTTTCGCACTCAATTGGATGTAATTAAGCAATAAAGATCCAATCCAAAAAATTGTCTAATATGAGTTAGATATACCATAATGACCCCTAAGGTCAAAGTTATAGCGATTTGACCAATTTTTATTTTCGCACTCAATTGGATGTAATTAAGCAATAAAGATCCAATCCAAAAAATTGTCTAATATGAGTTAGATATACCATAATGACCCCTAAGGTCAAAGTTATAGCGATTTGACCAATTTTTATTTTCGCACTCAATTGGATGTAATTAAGCAATAAAGATCAAATCCAAAAAATTGTCTAATATGAGCTACATATACCATAATGACCCCTAAGGTCAAAGTTATAACGATTTGACCAATTTTTATTTTCGCACTCAATTGGATGTAATTAAGCAATAAAGATCCAATCCAAAAAATTGTCTAATATGAGCTAGATATACCATAATGACCTAAGGTCAAAGTTATAGCGATTTGACCAATTTTTATTTTCGCACTCAATTGGATGTAATTAAGCAATAAAGATCCAATCCAAAAAATTGTCTAATATGAGTTAGATATACCATAATGACCCCTAAGGTCAAAGTTATAACGATTTGACCAATTTTTATTTTCGCACTCAATTGGATGTAATTAAGCAATAAAGATCCAATCCAAAAAATTGTCTAATATGAGTTAGATATACCATAATGACCCCTAAGGTCAAAGTTATAGCGATTTGACCAATTTTTATTTTCGCACTCAATTGGATGTAATTAAGCAATAAAGATCAATCCAAAATTGTCTAATATGAGTTAGATATACCATAATGACCCCTAAGGTCAAAGTTATAGCGATTTGACCAATTTTTATTTTCGCACTCAATTGGATGTAATTAAGTAAAGATCAAATCCAAAAATTGTCTAATATGAGCTAGATATACCATAATGACCCCTAAGGTCAAAGTTATAGCTTTGACCAATTTTATTTTCGCACTCAATTGGATGTAATTAAGCAATAAAGATCCAATCCAAAAATTGTCTAATATGAGCTAGATATACCATAATGACCCCTAAGGTCAAAGTTATAACGATTTGACCAATTTTATTTTCGCACTCAATTGGATGTAATTAAGCAATAAAGATCCAATCCAAAAATTGTCTAATATGAGTTAGATATACCATATGACCCTAAGGTCAAAGTTATAGATTTGACCAATTTTTATTTTCGCACTCAATTGGATGTAATTAAGCAATAAAGATCCAATCCAAAAAATTGTCTAATATGAGCTAGATATACCATAATGACCCCTAAGGTCAAAGTTATAACGATTTGACCAATTTTTATTTTCGCACTCAATTGGATGTAATTAAGCAATAAAGATCCAATCCAAAAAATTGTCTAATATGAGCTAGATATACCATAATGACCCCTAAGGTCAAAGTTATAACGATTTGACCAATTTTTATTTTCGCACTCAATTGGATGTAATTAAGCAATAAAGATCCAATCCAAAAAATTGTCTAATATGAGCTAGATATACCATAATGACCCCTAAGGTCAAAGTTATGGCAATTTGAACAATACGCACTCAATTGGATGTAATTAAGCAATAAAGATCCAATCCAAAATTGTCTAATATGAGCTAGATATACCATAATGACCAGGTCAAAGTTATAGCGATTTGACCAGTTTTATTTTCACTCAATTGGATGTAATTAAGCAATAAAGATCCAATCCAAAATTGTCTAATATGAGCTAGATATACCATAATGACCCCTAAGGTCAAAGTTATAGCGATTTGAACAATTTTTATTTTCACTCAATTGGATGTAATTAAGCAATAAGGATCCAATCCAAAAAATTGTCTAATATGAGCTAGATATACCATAATGACCCCTAAGGTCAAAGTTATAACGATTTGACCAATTTTTATTTTCGCACTCAATTGGATGTAATTAAGCAATAAGGATCCAATCCAAAAAATTGTCTAATACGAGTCAGATATACCATAATGACTCTTAAGGTCGATATTTTATATGTATTTTGTATAAATCTATTAGAAATTTAAAGCAGGGCGTGCGTGAAGAGACACCGCTCAAACTTTAAACGTCAAATCTCTAAAGTGTCTTTGTGGTACGTCCAATTAATGTCTGTAATTACACGCTGTCGCAGTTAAAAGAGAAGTAAGAGAACGGGGCGGGGGCCGGAGGGTAGTGTTCCTTGCGCCGCTAATCGCATAATCAAATACAGAACTATTTCTTGTTTTCATTCTTATTTCTAGTTATAAAAGCAATAAAAATAAAATACATATGTCCCATGCGCAAAAATGCTGTATACCGGTGTAATCAAATTTTATGAAGCGAAGTAAACGTATCAAAAGTACAACGGTATTAACAATACCATCTAAAAATCAACCGGAATCAATACTAATGAATTAAGTCATATACATGGAGAGACAACTAAGCTTATCAATGCATGATTTATTATTACATTGTATTGAAATAGTCACTGGGTGACCGGGTTTTGTTCAGCGTGTTTCGTGTCCGTCGCGAGAATGGTATGATTCCCAATGGTAAAAGTTGCTAATGTCCATTTGCAATTCGTAGACAGTGCATGAGTTGCACAATTTACCCATGTAACTTACTTCTATAGTGCCATCTGGTGTAGGGAATCTACAACATAGCGAGTGTGTAATCACCTTGAAATTATACTAAATTGTTCTAAAGCAACATTAGAAAGATTTTTTCTTTTTCTAGAAATCTGTTCTCAGTATAAAAAAAAAAGCTTACATCACAGTGCTGAAGTAAACTGCAGGAAGTAATATTCCTTGGTTACAAAAAGTATTTGTGCAATAACTAAGGTATTTATCGAATGAAACCGCCCATATGTTTATGTTACAGGTGGCACCGAATAGCGTCTGACGAGACGTTCTGGCAGCGCTTGGAGCTCGGAAACAGGTCTATAGCACGTAACGCCATAGGTAGGATACTGTCCAGGAAACCCATAATCATGAGGCTTGCCGGATCCACTGTGAGTGCATATTATTGAATTGTATATAGTAAATTTATGAATAAACCGACCAAGTGCATGTTAGGCCATATGTACTATGAGGTTTCATAGTTGATCTTCATGGTATACGGTCGTAGAAGGAGGCTTTTTGTTTGATACTATGAAAGTATTTATTGAGATTCGCCACAGCAACCGCGAATGAAATAATTCTAATGGGAAATTCCTAATGATAATCTCCACGATTGTAGAGATCGCACTTAGTAAAAAACATATCTCAATACTTCAAAATGATCAAACGTGCATTTTTTACTTCAAGAATCGAATAATAGAAATACAATAGTCAGCAATATTATTTTTAAGATTTAGTATAAAGCAGTACCTTAAAGTATCTTACCTATAAAAAAAAACAGGTTGTGTGTGTCGGGCCACATGCAGTGTATGGTTTTGCAGTTGCTCTTCACAATACGCAGATTTATAAGAGGGCTTTTTGTTTGAGATTATAAGCATGTTGAGTTCAAGGCTCAATAGCTAATAACGTCTAAAAACACCCTCATATGAATGTGAACAATTAGGAAATTATTAAGAATGTTGCGAATCTATTTTTCATAATTTTACATCGTTCATAAACTTATATTTACTTACAACTAATAACATCATCTAAGTAATAATAATTTGCAATGTGATCTGTATAAAATTTCCTTTTTTACGTCTCAAAGTATATTTTATAAGTTGGTTGACTGCAACTCGTTAACTTGTAAAGCCTACTTAGCTGTGATAGTTTTCCTTATAACTGCGTGACACTATTTTACCTTCGTCAATTTTTAAAAATATTTAAAATAATCATTTAGCTTGCAGTTGACTCTTAATAAAAATTGGCACTTTAAAATTTGAATTTCGAAAATGGTTGAAATGGTTCTCACAGACCAGCAATATTAAACAATTTATTTAATGCACCCCACACCGTTGTATAGATGAGAAAATATTAATTTCACTTTACGTGTGAGAGGGGTAAACTAAAAAACATTTTTTTTTCAAGTTTTTATTTTACCACTATCTGTGATTGGAATACCCACGCCAAATAATAGCTTTCTAATACTAAGAGTTTCTAAACTAAGCCATAGACCAACAGACAAGCAGACAGACAAATGGCCTTCGCGAAACTTTAAAGTTGAAATGGTGCAAAAAAACATCTAAATTTATATATCTGAGGGAAGTTATCGAGGGTTTCAAAAAGTATGTCAAGTTCTTTGAGTATCAACTCAAAGACTGATGACTGATAAGCTAACCTAAGAAGAGATGTGTGCTCTGCGATTGGACCATACGTAGACTGTACAACTGCAACCTCATCCTTGGTCATGTTCGATGTCGCTGAAATGTCAAACATGTTTACAGCAGCGATCGCTACCTTTTTCACCACGTAGTCAGTGAAACCTTTCTGGTTTTTGCTGACTCTACATTTGTAAGTCGCGGCTCTACCTTATATCTCTTCTGTGGCTATCGTAATGAATTTCTATATTACAGAGTGATGACGCGAAAGCAGATTTGAGTGTGTGTTTTTATGCACAATTGCATCAAAATGTAGATTGAAAGCGGGATTTTTGTGTATGCATTTGTGCATGCTATTCTCTACAATTGCTGAACTCATTTAGATGTGGTTTTTGGTAATCTATCAACATAAACTTGGACTAGTATTTGGTGTCTGTTTTGCTAGCATTTATCTCCAACTCTGTCCATGTATTTGTAAGTGTTGTGGTATCCATCCGAATTAGAATGGGATTCTTATAATGTTGCAAAGGACCTGGTAGCTCTTTTGACCAGGTGACTAGATGGGTGGAAGGGTGAATGGTAGTTGGGTGGTATGACAGGTTGGCAGGACTGGTGTAATAGTCAGTTGAATGGATCGGTTGGCTGATTCGTGAACAGATTGTTTTTTCTCTATTGGCAGAATAAGTAGACGATATGTGGTTGAGCATACAAAATCACGGACACACCTAATTATAAACAATCTTCATTTCCTCAAATGTAAACAAATCAAAATCACATGTTGGCTGAGGAATATTCAGTTGATATTTGACTGCTTTCAGATAGGCGAATGGAACAACACATTGAATTTCACAGGAGAAGCTCGTCTGCAATACCTGGACCTCGGTTTGTGCTCTATAAGCTTGAACACTTTAAATGCTTTGCTGGAGCGATGTGTCAATTTGAAGAAGCTGAGTTTGGAGAATGTACCCGTAGACACAGATTCTTGCAGGTATATAGGTGAGTTTGTCTATGGCACGAGAAACGGGACTCAGTTGGCCTGTCGAATTACATAGTGACATTGGTATACTGTGTGTATTAGTTGTCAAACATAGAGCTTGGGTTGCAGTTAAATTCATACGGAATTAAACAGTTCGTATTTACTAGAAGATTTTTCATATTAACATTTTGGATTGTTTTCATGAAAAAAACTGAAGCTGATTATATTAGGGATTTTATTTATTATAGTTACTTATAGCAAATAGAATGTACAGTTTGGTAGATTTCATCATATTTTTTTTACAATTTCATGTGGTACAGTTTCAGCTCAAAATGCTTCATTTTTTAAATTCGTTCATGGCCGCACAAATTGAGCCATATAAAATATAATTGCAGAGTGCACTTATATATCAAAAACAAGATTATTAAAAAAAAAATCTGAGCAATATTTAAATATAAACAAACAAAGATTGTGGATTTCATATTTGTCATTGTTACTTTTCAGGCAACTGCCCTAAAATGGAAACTCTGAACCTAACAATGGCCACAGGGTTCACCCCCGAGGGCCTGACCTTCATATTGAATGGCTGTAAAGGGTATGCTTTTATTTAAATTAAAAAATATGTCCTATTAAATACATATGGAATTTTTTTCAAAAGTGTATGAAAACATTATTAATAATCCTAAATTTTCAGGAAACTTTTCAAAGATCTGCTTAAAGACTAACAGTTTCAGAAAATGAACCTGCAATCCAAATTAGAAATTCCTAGATCTCGTCAAATCAAAATCTCGAAGTTTTTTGTAACGAATGGACGAACAAAAAAAATCTCAATTTCCTTTTATTGCATGTGTATTTACACATCTACGATTAAAATATTGTCAAAAGTTAAAAATATATAGACGGTTGCCTGCAATATCTGGCTACATGTAGCGTGCAACCCATTGCTGACTCTTGAATTTTTTCTTGCATTACGAATCCTCCTTCAAGTGGTGGGTTGCATGCTACATGTTACTGCTTGTCGCAGGCAAGTTTCTAATCATGAGTTTCCATGAAATAACATCATATAGATATGAATATGAATAATTCGTGACAAAGATGATAAAGTTATTTAAAAGGTAAAACAATTCTTTTATCTACTCAAATCCTTGAAGTGAAAGACCTTTTGGTCGCTTCCCAACATATTCCAAATGCAGATTACAACTAGAATAGCTTAAATTAATTTATTAAAAGGATCAAATTGTTCATAGGACGAATAATGCTCAGACGTAGCTAATCCAAAATGAAAGTATGAGTTGGCTATTTGCATTTAATTCGTTCTTGTATAAGCCCTACTCTGAGCACACCGATACAAAAAGATTGGTATTAACGGAAAATAATGAAATTTTGCACAATTATTACTGCTTTCTGAAATCAAGTTCAAAATCGGAAAATATTTAACACAAAGTGAATATAAGTCTGGTTAACTTGACTGTACAATAATGGTTTGGTACACTTACTTAGTATCATACCTACTACAATGAGCAGACTTATTTTTTCATAACGAATAGGTTTATGTGACTCAAAACTTGATATAGTGGAATCTCGATAACTCGAATTTCAAAGGAAATGCTAATTTCGTATATCGAGAGTCATCTAACTAGCTTGTGTTAAAGAGGCGCTGAGAGCGAATGGAGGGGGCATAACACTTTCTCTTTACGTGACGATTTTTACCAACTCATACTTCCCACAAGCCGTGTTAAAGAATTTTGTTTTAAAAGTCTGTAGTTGTGTAGACGATATGACTTGCCCATCAATCGATCTGTCAGAGCGCCACGCTTCCTAAATTTACATCTATCCCCATTCCTTAGGCTTCAATCACTGAACGTGTCGTGGTGCAAGTTCTGCGCGGCGTGTATACAAGTACTCGTGACCGCGGCGCCGAAGTGCCTGCAGCGGCTGAACCTGGCCGGGGCGAGGCACCTCGACGATGAGAGTGAGTGCTGGCTTCGATCCATTGTACTTCATTTGATTCATACGAGATAGCTTGTAAAATCCTATTTTATTAGTTGTATTTTTTTGACTCATTTAAAAAACACGAGTGGCACTCGGGGACTGCCTCGGTAAAGCTATTGCATAGTATTTTTTATCAACTTATGCAATTATAATTATTTATTTATTTTATTTATGCAGTATTGCATATTGAGGAGGTGCCCTAACGTCGAAACTCTAAGCAGGCCTGAGTCACAAGATTGCGGGGCGAAGAGGGGGATTATGCATGCGCAGTAACGCCGATACAACCAATGCCACCTAGAGGCGAGTTGCTGAACTAAAGAGACAAGCGTGATATTTCAAAAAAAGTCATTAAAAGTTCTGCTATTCATCGATAGATGGCAAAAGTAAAGAGTATCACCGCTGTGCCGATCGGAGTGGGGGGTGTTAGGTTATTTTCGTTACAGAATTTCTGGATTCGGTCTCCACGCTCAAGGCCTGCGATAGAAGCTATGCAATAGCTTAAAATTCCAATCTAAAATCATGAGCACAATATATTTGAATGATAAGTGAAAATGGAATTGCTGCTTGAAAATTCTCTTACTTGCTTGCATGGGCTGATAATTACATGATTATTATTAACCAGTGAAATTGCAGAAATCTAAAAACTTATAAATGAATTTTGTTCAAAACGATCTGCTACATTAAATTAGTCAATTATAAATGAAATAATCTGTCTTTTTCCCACCTTTTACTATGATCTTGTATGAGCTGTCAAATTATGATTTTTTCATAGTGAAACTTCTTCACGTCACTTTTGCGTATTGTATTTGTTCATCACAAGGCTCCTAGATTATGCTGAATGTGATATCTATGACTGTAGCTGCCATATCCATACCTTTGATTGCATAAGCGTAAGATAACAATTCTATTATTATAAACAAATTTAAATGATATTTATAATAACAGGAATGGTCATACTGAAAACTTTTGAAACTGGCCGTTTGTAATAATATTAAAGAAAACAATGATTGTTTTTGAAAATGGAACTCTTCGCGAGTATGTTACATTTGAATTTATGTGGATTGGCATTTTTTTTTTATTGTGACATTGTTTTGAAAATTTTATGTCGGCATTATAACAAATGTAAGTCGGAAGAATATTTGTATCATGACTTTTTGGCATTTTGGCTGTGGCAAAGTCAACAAGAAATTAGCCAGAGACTACAGTTGCATTTGATGATAAGGCTCCATCTCGTATTTATGTGTATTCCTGGTTCAGTAAGTTCAGATGTGGTTCGTCTCCTTGACTATTTATGCTAATTTCGGCCAGCAGGTGCAATTATCAAAACTAATATTGATACTGTATGACAATTGAAATTGATCAAAAAATTACTTATGACCAAATATGTACTGTGTTACATATTGGTACAAGTCAAGTGTAAAAAAATTTGCATGTACATCTGAAGGTTTGGAAGCTTTGCACTTGATTAATACTGCTTGATTTAACAGATAACTGGAAAGTTCTGCTTATATGGTGATATTGTAAAAAGATAAAAAAAATACAACACATGACAATAATTAACGATAACACAGTGAGGGCATATGTAACGCGCTCCATAAATTTTGTCCTATACAAACTACATATTGTGATTTGAAGCCATGTCTTCAAATCTAATTTAAAATTAAAAAAACATATTTAGCGGCGAGAAGTCGTTTGTTCGATTTTTAAATTATTTTTTTAGGTGAAAATGGTGGGCTACTGTCCTTATGACAGTTGTTTAATTATTTTGTATAATTTTAAGTATGGATTGAATAAACAAATATGTTTCCGAAAAATGAGTAGTGCACTGAAGAAACTGTCAATTTCTGGGAACCATAGGACGGTGGTATATTCAATTCAATCGTGGCAATTTTAATTTAGAGGATGATTCAAGGTCCGGTAGACCGATGGAAGTGAATACAGATAATAACATTGAGACTATACGAAAAGCATTGGAGAAAGACCGACACGCGACATATCGACAATCGAGGAAACTTTCAAAAAAGTTATATGCACTAACTGTTCATCGAGCTTTTTATGACCATTTGAAAGTACGGAAAGTGTGTTCACTCTGGGTACTATACTTGGTGACTGACGCGCTGAGAGACCAGCGTATGACTTGGTGTCGTAATCGTGATATGTAAAAAAAAATTGGTTGTCTGTAAAGTCGGTTTAATGTCATAAGAAAACATTGATGAAAAATTGTATTCTTTTATGAATTTGAATTGAATTATTATCACTGTATTATCATTATTTTTTATAATACAAAGAAAAAGTTAATTGAAAATGACAATGTTTTCGATAAATTAACATTTATTTGCACTCGTCAATTCAAATATTTTTTCAACTTAAATTATACAGTAAAGAGATAGATGCGTCACAAGCCGAACGCTTAGGCCGATCGTGCCTCTCTATTGTTCCGCGATCTCGCTCGCGCGCTCGGCTCAGGCGGAACGCGACAATGAGTCATGCTTTTTCGTGCGTGCAGCCGGCGTTCGTCGATTTATAAGATGTTATCACATCAAAAATTTAAAGATGGCCAATCTAATTACGTGCACTCGATTGTTATGTGTGACAAAACCTGGCTGTATTATTTCGACATTCTTACCAAATCCCAGAATAAAGTGTGGGTGTTTGAAGATGAACCACCACCTACATCTGTGAGAAGGTCCCGATCCGTAAAGAAAAGAATGGTTGCTGTATTTTTTACTAATAGAGGAATATTGGCTACGGTTGTACTTCATAAAGGAGAATTGTTACTACTGCATGGTATATAGAGGAGTGTTTACCTCTAGTATTACAAGGCTTAAAAAAGAATGAGCAAACTCAAAAACCGATACTCGGCTTTTACATCGAGATAACATCTCTGTACATTGAGCCGGCAAAATTATGGATTATTTGCACAAAGCTGGCATCAAATTGCTGAGATATCTCCTTATAGTTGGGATCTTGCGCCATGCGACTTTGCCCTTTTCGCATACATAAAAAAAACAAGTGAAGGGTCACAAGTTTTTGAGCGATGAGGACCTTATAGCTTTTGAAGAGACATGCGGTTGTGTTCCAGGGGGATACTAGAGGAATATGTTCAGTTGGTTACATGTATGAAGACCTGTGTTACTGCCAATGGGGACTACTTCAAAAAAGAAAAATATTTCACCAAGTATGACAAAACTTATGTAGCGCCCTGTGCATATTTTGAATAATGATGAGAATCTATCTGGAAAGTTTTGGTATTACCCACATAATAATGTACATATCTTTGCCAATGAAACAGTTTTTATTTTAACGTCAAATACAATAAAGATTTCTATAAAACCAAAAGAATGACACTTCTCACTCGAGAAAACTGATAAATGCACACTCTTAATAGACTGTTATCACTTTATTCGTGATGTTCGATGGTTTATTTAAACTTGCTGTTGCGATATGAATATTACCGCTGTGCGCTGTATCGAAACTTGTCATAAATTTTTAACGCACGGCCACTAGTGTCGACGTTTGGTAGTTCGTAGAGTAAACCATGATAACTCAATTTGGCATAGTTGTAGATATATTAAAAGTCTTAGGTCTAACTAACTCTTTTCTGGCTATGAAAGAGCCGTTGATTCTGACTAGGAATTCTATTTTGTTGCCAACTCAGCAACAGTGGTTCGGGAACTCGTAGCACCTATAACCATCACATAAGAGAAGTTTTTCAGATATGACATTATTGCAAGAATATGGTATGAAATGAAAGTTAAAGTTAGCCTGAAAGAGATGTCGGCAAGTCTAATTCTTATAATGAATTTTACAAAAAAAAAATTAATTCATATTGATAGCTTATATTATAGCAACATCACAATAAATAACATTTTATAATTTTTTTAAGACATTACAAAAATTTTTGTTTGAGTTTTTGTTTGGCGCATTCGTTTTATATTTCATGCATTCCATGCACTTGCAGTGGTGATGAGTTTGGTGAAATCCTGTCCCCGGCTTCAGGAGTTGGACCTCTCCGACTGCCCCCAGCTGACGGAGGTCTCGGTGAAAGCCCTGTCCCGATTGAATAGTTTGGAGCACTTAGCATTGAGC
This sequence comes from Eumeta japonica, assembly GCA_005406025.1. NCBI lineage: Eukaryota > Metazoa > Arthropoda > Insecta > Lepidoptera > Psychidae > Eumeta > Eumeta japonica. Next base: position 61,797 of record BGZK01001705.1, on the reverse strand, counting down.
AGGTGTTACCAGCTCCAGACAATGCATATGTTGTGAGTATGCCACTATTTTATGCTAAAAGGGCAAACAGAAAATAATGCAGAGTATTATCATATAGTTTTACTAAATAAAATTTTGTTGTAATATTTTATAAATAAATATCCTCAATTTGGCACAGTAAACTTAGACTCATAATCATTTATAAAAGTTTGAGTAAATCAATATTTCTAAAACCATGGTAATAGACACTGTATTAAGGTAATGTATTTTGCTGAAATGGGATGGAGTATAATCCTGTGTTCCATTGTTGTATTTAATATTGATAGGATTTGTTGTTTAGAACAATTTTATTATTAACATTATAAAATCACGCCTGTTACTCTGAAGAGTAGGCAGAGACCCGGATTCCCAAATGGTGCTATTTAAAGGTGAAGAAGTATTGCACATCCATATATTTTAATAGCTATATGAAAGCAAGTCGCAGTAGTCTTGACTTAAAAAAAATCTTCAGCTTGAGCATCATCTCGACTATGCATTTGTTGCATTGTATTACATCTAACAGCTTATGCATTTTCGCAGCTTCACACTAGATTGCAAGGGTCATATTATAAACTCGGTCGGTTGTCGCTAATGTGACTGGTCACTACACGATACCTGAACGCACTTCATTTTAAATAAATTTCTTACTACATTCACAAACTAATTTCTGTGCCGACACTAATGCAGTGTATTCCTGCGCTGCAACAAAAATTGTAATGCAAACCAGATATGAGAGTAATTATTGTAAAAGGAAAAGTTAGAAATAATGCTTATCACAATTTCTTATGCCTACTGCTATAAAAACTATTCTGTTCATGGTACCGTAATAGGTTTTATACAATCCCCAGTCACCTGAATGGGATGCCTGCACTGCAGTTTCTGGACATGTTTGGCATGTTGCTGGAGTCGTCCATCATCACCCTTAAAGCGAGAATGCCCGGCATCTCCATCAACAAGTACATGCTGAGGTTAGCGAAATAGTTGAGAGTTGAGTTGATTAATGAATGTATTGTAAAATGACACTACTCATTATTGAGTTTTATTGATTATCACTGAATTATAATAATATATAATAAAAGTTGTGTATACTTTTAGAAAAAGAAATAAAAATTCATCGTGACACCGGGCGTGTAGTTCAATCAGTCCGAGTCAAAAACTCGTCTAACAATCGCCATGGTCGGATGTCGCGGTGTATATTTGTTCAGCAGCGAATTCTAAATGTATTATAAATTAGAACAGGACAGTAGAAGTCTATGTTTCTGTTGTATTTTAACAAAGATGTGTATGTAGTTTTTATAAATGCTATGGAATGGGCAAACTTGACCAAAAGATGAGAGAATTAAATACTGATTACGTTAAAGTTAGTAACATCGACTCATCCCCTACGAAACATAATAGAGTTTTTAAAATCTAAATGCATTCGCAAACCAGATATTTTTGATGCTCATAGAAATGAATCTCTTTTAGCAATGTACCTGTAGAATGTAGAATTACCTGTGAATGATATAATGCGCATCTTCGCTCCCGCGTGCCAATTTTACACCATTGCGACGCTTTCGTGGCTAACTTCACAGCGGCAGAGTTTCGTATGTTGTACTGTAAAAGAATACACTTTTAAGATTTATTTTAACATAGACAATATCAGTCAAATACATTATTAACAGTGAAATGATTTTCTATTAACATTTAATTTGTTTTAAAGAAAAGATATATTCTATAATTGGGATTTTCCATAATTTGTAGATATTTTTACTATAAAATTATCAAATATCCTGTAAAAGCTCTTCATTCTTTAGCGTAAAAACACCAATTTTCATAAATAGGATTTAGTAAAACTTTCAAGAAATTAATCTTAATCAAAGTACATTTTTATAGAAATTTTAATGAAGTAATGTCTAATAAACAGTTCTGTTTTACTTGAGGTCAATCAACAATTGATGCTGGTGTTGAGTTTGTGCAACTTGATTCTGGAGCCTCGGAGTATTTGCGTATTACGTAGTATTATTATCATATTAGTATAGAATTTTACGATCTCTCCAAGGCATTTGATTGTGGTGCTATAAAACTCTGACCGGAAAACTATGTCACAGTGGAGTAACAGGTCAGGTAGTCGGCCTTCTGAAATCGTATTTGAATAACAGAGTTCAGAGGGTTGTTGTTAATGGCACGAGATCATCTGCAACTGTAGTCCTCATGAGTATGCCGGGATCAATTCTTAACCCCTTCCTTTTAGTCTAAATAAATGACTTACCTAGCCTCGTTAAGAATGTTCATGAGATAGTACTGTTTGCAGATGATACTTCTTTGTTATTCAAAGTTAAAAGACAACAGCCTACTTATGACGATGTAAACAATGCTATCTCTAAGGTAGAGAAATGATTTACTGCAATTAACCTACTTTTTAAAGAAGTGAAAATAAAATGTATAAAATTCTCACTTCTAACGTAAGATGTGGTTCCTGAACTATTTCAGTACAATGTGGAGAGTTGGAGTTTGGTTTGTTGACTCTATGGTATTTCCTTGGAATCATAAATCAAGATGACAGACTTCGATGGGGTCCTCATATTAGAAAGTTAGCGAAAAAGCTTTGCTCTGTTGCTTATGTGGTTAAAAAGATATGAAGTTTATCAGACATTGGAACCACCAGATTAGTTTATTTTGGCTATTTCCATAGCCTGATGTCGTATGGTGTCTTGCTCGGGGACATATTGCAGATATTCATAGAATTTTTATGAAACGGGCCGTACGAGCAATTTACAAGCTCCGATCTTGTGAATATAAAAAATTAGAAATGTTTAAAATAAATAGTTATTGACATAAACTCGTTATCAAAATTATAAACAAACTATATTTACATGTTAGTAGACTACGAAAAGTTATAAATTGTTTTAGAGAGCTCTGTGAGCATGTTCAATAGGGTTCTCATGGATATGCAAAATTTATGCTTGTATAAATTTATGTGCATCATTAAACAATCATTCAATGAAAAAAGGATATTTATACAATCAACAAATATTCACAAGACAAATAACCACAGGCGGATCGAGTTATCGGGCTGTTTCGTTCATCGATGGTTTTGTATTGGTTTGATAAAATTAGAAAAGAATTTAAGTTTCTTGTTCATTCTTCATGAGAGAAAACTGCCTTCTGAACGAGTGGTAAAGTGCAGATTCGCAATAAAATTATCACGCATTTTAAGTGTTATTTTATAATCTATGAAATAAAGATACTTTGAATTTTGACATTGTATACTCTTGGTTGCGCAGTGCCGTGGCGCGGCCGACGGTCGGTCCCCGGCGGACGTCCGTGTGGGGCCTGAGGACTAGGGACTGACGGCGCCCTCGGCCCGGCGCTGTGCGGACTGAAGATATATGTGAATAAGTTGTGCGCCTTCCATGTATTACATTGATTATTATTGGCTGTCACCTCACAGTAATTTCAATGGGAAACTACCCTGTGGCGTCCTTGATGGTTTTATAATCACAATATTTTTATATGTACAATGTTTTATAGTGATACGCTCGAAGGATTTTAACAGAGAGTATTATATGATTATAGAGAATAAATAATATAATTTTTTTTATGCAAAGGCTTTATTGTAGACACTCTGTTTGTGCGAAAAAGAATGCTAATGTTTTTTGATGTTATTAAAAAAAAAACAAAAACAACTCTATTGCAGAATTTCAGTACATTTTATTTTCACAATAAGCAAATAATTGTTCTGTCGAAGACCTTTGAGCATGTTACAAGTATAGTAGTGTATAAGCGAGTGTGATATTTAAAAAAGAGTCTTAATGTTAAGAAAAATAAAGGAATTTCGTTGTGCAATTTATCCAATTCTTGGCATATATGTAGATATTTGACCGTCTGTTTGTTGATTCACAATTAAAAAAGCCTTCGTTTTGGTGATGACTCTTTTTTTTTGTTATGATAAAAAATTTTGAACTTTTCTTTATAGAGATATGTATGCACAATGCTAACCATTGCTTAAAATTTATCTATTTTTTTTATTTTCTAATCTACTAGTGTCATATTGTGGATTTGTTTTAACTTCTATTATTTATCAATACTGTACCAATTCACAACAGATGGCGTTTACATTAGTATTTAATTAATTTTTAGATAGCGAATCACCAAACCAGTAATTTCCCTTTTACTCAATGAGAAATATGTAGTAGCGCATATGTTTTCCAACATCATAAAATATGTGTAAAATAGCGGCTCGTGTTTAATTTCTATTGCGAATTTGTATTGTAAGCTGATTGTTTAACAGATAAAAATTTTTGTTTGCACTTTTTGTTATTTCACTCCAGGTTGGTGTCGCTCTGCGCCAACTGTTTCAAAAAACAATCTTCAGCATTTTGTATTTTCAGCGGCATTCGCCGTGTGACCGACAGTAGGTCACGGCCTTCCTTTACTACATCACTAAACTAGACTAAAAATATAGATTATTGAATCTGCGACCGTAGACGATGGTTGATTTTTTATCTAGAAATGTGCACACACGATTCAGACATGTACATTGCCGTGTACTTGCATGTTATTACTGTGACATTTGCTACATACGTAGGCGATGTACTATAAATTCGGTAGCCTGTAATTGCGTTCGTCTATATTCGTAACGCGCGAATGTGGCCGATTTTAGTGTATTTTGTTTTCTCTTGCAAATACACGATTGTAGCCGAGCGACATTAATAACTATTTATTAGACGGTTATTTCAATGCACTAGTTTCCAAGTGTAACATTTTCCGCATTTTTTGTCTTGTAAAAAAAAAAAGAAATAAAATTTTATGCGTAATCTTAATTTTTATTTGTGTTTATGCGCATCCTATGAAAACAGAATAAACAAATACAAATTTCTCTTTAAATTATAAACACGTGGGGAATTCTCTCCTTTTGTGTTATTGATATAGAAAGAATAAGATTGATAATTCTTCCGTAAAATAAATTTCGCACATCACATTCATAATTATAATTGCCTTTTTTTTTTAGTATCTCATGTGAGCGGATCCATTGTGCCCACACGCATGTCGATTTTAATAATTATTTACTCATCATATAAAATATTCAATAATTAACAATTTAATACAACAGTTAGTAATAACATGAAGTAACCCCGATAGCTGAGCAGTCCAATCCCGTGGGTTTTTTTCATTAACATATTCAGACATGGTATAATAGCCCTTGCCATATAACTTTCTTTTAATGAAACGTTTATAATCATAAAATGGCAAATTTTGAATTACAGCTGGGATCTGAATGGATCCATTGTAAACACGCATGTCGATTTTTATTAGTCGGCAGTGGGATATGCGAAATACAACTAAGTGTACTTCGTTTTCATCATTTCATTTGTATGGTCACTTATCTCTAATCAGTAGAGATGTTATCATATTCAAATAAGACACGCTATTGTGGTATTGATTTATTATATTTTATATAAGAAATTGTCAAAGTAAAATAAGTCTATATTGTAGAACCTTCACAATCATGCCTGTGGACTGTGGCAGTCTATGGTAACCAGATTGACCGTCACCACCGATGCTCCCATCAAGCAGTGTGTTTCCAAAGACTACGACATTTAATTCGGCTTGTTGCTCCTCTTTGCTTTCTGCTCTGCCGCGTCGCTCGCTTGCACAAAAGTTCTCTTCAGCTTTCCCCGTCTTTGCTCCCTATACTTAGCCGACACTTTCTCCGCTAGCTCGGTGATCCTCCTCATCGTCGCTGATGGATATCTGGCAAGTTATAATTATACTTTAAGATCATTTATGATATTGATTGCTCTTATTGGATGTTTCTTATGACTTCTATAACACATTAGGAATTTATATAAAACTTCCATGAAATCAGAGTTAGAGAAATGAAATATTTAACTAGTCTAAAACTGAAACAAAATGAAATGTACAATAAAATTACTTGAAAATAACATATGTTTCTAATTAACTAAGGTATTACTTAAATTTTACTGCATTAAATCCTTTGATTGCAGCAATTATAAAGAAATATACAGTGTGCAAGGTAGTAAGTTTTGAAGTATATCAATGGAACCCATCGAAGGATATACAATACATTTTAAGGATTCGTGAGAATAAATAAGAACCTTTATGGTTTTAGTCATTTTTCTAAAATTTTGTATGTACACAAATGTAAGTCAAAGAATGGATATATGATATTTTTTTAGGGTTCCATGAAACATACTTAAACACCCTTGCAGTTTTACGAATTTCAATAAAATCTAGTATATAGTCAGAAATCAACGGACGAACTTACAAGATTTTTAGGGTTCTGGTAGAATAACTAGAATTGATAGAACTGGGGTCAGTGAAACCATAGAATGTATATAAATCACAAAATTTTATTAAAAAAAAAAGTTTTTAGTTTTAAACAGACATACAGACACACGCTACAGATTTATTAGTAGTATAGATACCTATGTCACGATCTCACAAACGGCCCCAACGATTTTAATGAAACTGTTTTCGATAAAGGTTGTCTTTTCGTTTATATTTCCACGTCAAACTTGAAAGCTGTTGAACCAGATACTTATTATTGCAAGAAATTACATTTGTGATACGATAAGAAATGACATCAGAAGATCAGATATTTAAAAAGAAAAAATAAATTCACGCCAACGCAATGATCTGAATAAACGTGAGGAGGCATCACATCCGAGTGGGTGAAGCCGTGAGCGGGAAGTTAGTACATTTAATACAAAAATAGTGTTACGACATAAAAATAATCCGAACTAAAATATCTCTCCACACACATTTTTCCTCGACACGTCCGCAACTAAAAGAAGCGCCATCTAGCGCATCTAAATAGATTAGATAGAAATGTTCATGACAACATGAGAAAAAAATGATTTTGTTGAAATACATCATTAATTAAATTTTTACTAACTGTTATAAGCTTGGATTTATTTGCAAAAATTGAAGGAACTGCATCTAGCTAGTCTGTTGAAGCCATCGTTGGAGCATGTTATGGAAGAAAATAACTTACACAACTGAGTTACTTCGGTACACATCCTCGGTAATAAAAACCACTGATTGATAGTGAATGAATAGTGAATATACCTATTTTTATTATATTGAAATCATGAAAACAGAGAACCCTTCACCAGGCCACCCCGTGTTCATAGAACTAATAATGGGTGATTTGCCTTATCATTTATAATGAAATTCACTATCTATTATAATATGGTATTTTTTATTATTACATTGCAGTAGTCGATGTTGGATCATTTTACTTCTGCACTTCTATGATTGAAAAAAAAAATGCGTTTTTATTCGCTTGATATTTGGCTTAGGATAACAGTGCTTATGTTTATCATATCTTTTTTTTTTTATGGCATTTCGAGGGACAAACGGGCATGCGAGCCACTTGAGAACAGATGTTCATCGGTGCCCATGGATAATCGCAATCCCGAAGGCGTCACAAGGGCATTATCGGCCTCTTGGAAAGGTATAAGATGTCTGATAAAGGAAAGTGTGGTATGGTATGATAAAGGGTGCAGTGGACTAATAGAGGGCGAGTGGGCAGATGGAAGAGAAAGTGGATCACCGGAACTTCTACTGGCTGGAGAACACCTGTTACTTCATGACTGTTTTCTGTGAAATCATGAGAAATATGAAAATACCTTGTATCATTCGGTCTCGGTCCACATATTCAAGAATGTACGGCAAGTGAGAATTAATAAATAGACAATATATTCAGCAATGTCTCTCTACAATCTGGAATCACACATACTTTTATACCGAAAACAAATTGTGGTCAGTTTAAAAAAATATATGATAAATATTAAACATAGGAAATCCTCATCACGCGAGCCGAAATCGCATTTTGACGTGACAACGTCTTAAATTAGGTTGCGGCTGGGAGTCACTTTGAAAAAGTGTAACGCTCGGTAACGTAACGATGAGTCACCGAACGAGAGAGGCCCGCCGAATGCCTGCGTCTCTCCCACTCAACTATGATCGGTCTGCCGCGCGCAGCACTAGAGAATTAGTGCATAGCTTGCAAATGTATTGCAAGTTATTGTATGTATATTTGTATATAAATCGTATGTATGTGTAAAGGTAAAATAAAATTTTGTTAATATGAAATTCAGTGCGAGATTCTTTGTATAAATTAATGTTTTAAATATAATTCTTTGTATAAATAAATGTTTTAAATTGTTACTATTATTTCATCCTTCTTCCTACTATACGAATGAATATTCACATTAAAATGATTTTACCATTCAAAGTCGTTGTCACGTAAAACTTTCGCCCGTATACCGACTTTACAGGCAACCAAATTTTTTTAACATAGTTTAGGCTTTATTACTATCATGGAATGAAAATAGCGTGCAAATCATAGCATGATAAAATAAATTTATATAAAATGGACTAAATTGGTTTACGCTTATGTCGAATGTCTAATTTATATCAAATGTTTCTAGAAAAAAATGTCTGTTACAAACGAGCAGAAGTAGCTTGCAGTGAAATTGTTCTCTTCACTAGCTGTTAGACAAAAAAGTTCCTACTAGGTAATTACTGTATATTAAAATTCCAGATATGTCCTTGTTTACAAAAATGTATACCACGATAGTGGAAATTGTTTTGAAAAAGCATGTTTGCTCAATCTAATCAACCATCAAGTGTATACTGAACGGTATCTTTTATAATTTTTTTTCTGTGTGGAAAATAATTTATTTGTGTTAGTAATTAATAATTTATAAAAACCTACGAACTTATGAGCACTACCGCATACAGTTCCGACTTGACACCTTGTGAGTTTTTTTCGTTCGCAAAAATTAAGAACTAATTATATGGTGAATGATTTGCATCACCAGAAGATGCTGTCGAAGAGTATGAAAAGCATGTTTCCGAGGTCAACACGGAGGAATAGCATAAATGTTCTCAAAATTGGTTCATTCCTATGAAAAAATGCATTTATGGTGACGGATAATATTTTGCGAAACAATAAATTTATTTTTGACCATTCATAGTCATTTTTTCTCATTCGTTCTACAAATTTCCAGTGTATCCTATGTACAAACTAATCTGTTTCAAATTAATGGAAACAAAGAGAATTAATGGAAACAAACAACTTAATTTCAAAAGAATACTACTCGCTGTAATTGCAAAGTAATAAAAAAAAGTGATTGTGTTTTTAAGTTTTAGACTTTGAGAACAGTTTTCTTAACTACATTGGTGTTTTTTTTTTCTCTATTCCATTAAATAATTTTTCAAAGCAGACAGAATTAATCCTCATTAAATCACTTGTACAATGGTAAGAAAGTTTTTTTTGTGTACTAATAAAAAAATAGCAATAGAAATAATTGCTAAAAGGAGGTAAACCAGTTTTTTCAATCATAAAGCACTCTCAACAGCTTTCACATTGAGTCTTGTAAGAAATATGTCTATGGTTATAATGTATCAAATGATTTTGTCAACACATAAATCGTGTAGATCTAATTGCAGAAACTCATGCTTCGTGACAAAGAAAACCCATTTACTCGAATGAAAATCATCGTATGATATTTATATTATAATTATAAACATAGTTCATTTAGACTTTCTTAGTCCATTCAGAGATAGCCTCTGTTGAAAATACATGGCTGATTCAGACCTGCAGATGGCTTCAACTTTCAATAAGTGTTGTTATCGTGTTGTTGTTAAAAAGAATCCAAAAAAAAAAATTATTAGGAAATCATGAGTTTTTTAAAACACATTAACAAATTTTCCTTTCACCTGTAATGTGTAATTTTGTGTGCATTTATTACTGTATAGTTAAAATTATTTAGTTACAATCACATTAAAAAACGGTCAAATTTTAAGCATCCGAAACGAAAAGGTTGATGGATGTCAATGAATCAAGAGAAGATATGCAAAGATCTTGCCCTATGAAAGTCTATAGTCGTTGCCTACACTTCTGGGAAATAAACCTGGCTTTCCATTGATGAAAAAAATTTATGAAATTTCTTTAGTATAATTTCAAATTCTTATTAAATCCTTGCAAAGTATGCAATATGTACAGTGGTCTGAGCTTTCTCATTACTTTATTTATTTTATATTAAATTCCAATCAGAAAAAAAAAATCAAGGACACCAATTGTCTAAAAGCATATTAATTAAATTATGCATTTTATCAAAACTTATATACTTTTGCCATATGGTTGTCTAAGCTTAGTAATATTTGCATAATTGGATTAATTATTTTGTACATAATCTACCAGTTTATATTTATTATTTGATTTATATGGTGATATAGATAGGGGGTATCTTTGAAAAGTTTGAGGTGATATAACGCAGCATGAGTGTCACCTGTATAACAGTTTGTAAACCCTTTAAAACAGAAACCAAAAATATTTATATTACTATTTCACATCACTAGCCTTATACATATAGAAACAATTATGGCAATGAAAGTGTGTATTCTGAATGAAGACTTGGCCGTTAACAGATTTAGAACCTTATGAAATGGAAATAATAAATATCCTCACCTGCAACCCAAGAATTCTATATTTGTGTATAACTGGGCTAAGCTGACGAGTTCCGATTCATCAAATTTCGATACATGCTCCATCATAAAACTTCTTCTCAACTCCCATTGCTCATCCGGTTCATGTTCTGTTCTTAGAGAGTCAATGTCTATCTCTGGTTTCATATTTTAATATCTGAAAATATTTAAATTCGCTCATATAATGGATATGTGTGAATTAAAACACACATTTTCAAATCGAATGTTTGGCATGATATATGACGAGAAAGATTAAATGTGGTCTTTTGCAATATTAGAAATAAATAGACTATTTCAGGCACTTGGAAATGGCTTCAAATTGTTTTTTTAAAAAAAAAAAACGTGTCTACTTAAAATATCAGTATATATTTTCTTTATGTTTTTTACATTCAAGTGGTTTTAAAAATGTTTATTAAACAAAAAAATTTAAATTGTTAACAGTTTGACTGATTAACATTAATAATATTTGATAAGATAATAATTGATACTTTTTAAGAAATACATAAATTGAAACTTTCGCAAATAAATAAGAATGAAATGTGCCATTTTAGTGAATGGAAACGACCATCCACAAAAGGATTAATATTAAGAGTCAAAAAATATAAGTAATATAAAAGTATCATTAATTCCTATAGTAAAATTAGAATTGAAACTTCTCTTGTCTTTCGTAATTGTTGTCGCTTCAAGATAACATATCAACCCATTGAATAAATAGGCAGGTGCTGTGTCAAATGTTTTGTCAAGTGCCGTAAATTCAAATTAAAAAATATATATATTTTTAAGTTTATATATCACTTACAAAGTTGTCCTGGCTGGTTTTACGAATGGCATAGAAATTTAACACTTTTCTGCTTTGTAACTGGCAAATATGATTAAAAACACATAAAATAATACTAGTTTCGCTTTATAGCTTGACAGCGTTAAACCTATAGTGGTATATTAATATTCTGTGGCAAAACCACAGAACAATAAGGCAAATATAGCCTCGCCCTGATAAAATGACAAGCAATTCCCTTGATTGAAAGTCAATCTACCACAGATTTATAAAAATAACATAGATGACAAAAAAAATGATTGGACTATTATCATTCTATGAAACATATTCGTTTTTATAGCATTGTAAAATTAGTTAATTTCTATTAATTTTATAAAAGTCCTACGAAACTTTATTATGAACTCATGCAGCTGATATTAACAAAATTTTTGTGTTGCAAAAGCGGGCTGTTCGTGCCCTTTATAATCTGCCACCAAAATTATCTCTCAAGAAAATATTTCAAGAAAATAATATTTTAACTGTAACTTTACAATACGTATGCGAAAACCTGGCATATGTCAAGAGAAATATAAAACAGTTCCTAAAAATGAGCCAAATTCATAACGTTAACACTGGGCATCAGAACCACCCTGCTGCTCGTGAATCCGTCTGAGTAAAGTTAATAAACACTCAAGGGGCAATGTGTGCGCTTTTCTTATAAGATCCCAGCTGAAATTCAAAATTTGTCATTTTATAAATTTAAACTTTTAGTTAAAAGAAATATTAACTTTTATGACAATGACTTACATACCGTGTCTGAATATAGTATTAAATAAAAACCCGAAGAGTTTCATGGGATTATACTTTCAGTTTGGCCATTAAGTTATTTTTAAGTGCTGTAATTATCTCTAATTTTATTCACCATTTATTATTTTAAATAAAGTATTGGAAGACAATAAGTGTTATATTTTTACAATTTAATCTTGCTGTTTTAAAACAAGGCTTCAATGAAGTGGTACAATATTATTTTAAATCTTTAGTTCTGTTTTATCATTGAAAGTATGAAAAGAATTAAAGCATGTTTTAGTCCATAAAAAAGCTTAATTTAGTAATCAACTAAGATTGAAATTAATATGAACTTTATTATTATTAATATGAACCTAAAAAAATATTCATGAAAAAACTTGATAAGTTCTAAAGTGTTCTAATATGCATATTGTAATATAAAACTTTCTTATTATTTATCTATTAAAATAAAATGACAAATCATTAAAGGTTAACGTATAATGATAAAAATAATATTTATATATAGTTTTTAAAGAACAATTTTTAGATTAGGTTTAATCTTTTGTATGATTTCACTTTAGAACTTCTTTTAAGATTCGTATAAATATAAAATAAATAATAAGTAATAAAATAAAAAAAAGCGACTCCGTTAGTATGAAAACTGTTGTTAACCAAATGCGACCGAATAATACGACAATGCAAGAAATACGAAACCGGTGTTGTTTAGGTCTATTTTTTTACGTTGGTTGATATTTCGGCTTTTGATGCTAATTTAAATGAAGATATACAAAATACTCATCAAATACTCATTATAATACATCATTAGTAAGGCAAATTATTAGTCTGCTTTACAATTTAATTCTATCGAGAAAATTTTGTACGATCGTGTATTCCTTTTACAGTACACTAATTTAAATAAATGAAAAATAAATACCTGAAAATCAAACTCATGCATTTAATGAGAACGAGGAAAAAACAAAACTATTTCAATGAATATATCACCTTAATAATATAAAATAAATTATTTTAAAGTTGATTGTTATTATTATTAATATTATTATTTTTATTTTACAACACAATTATAACTAAACGGCGACAGTATTTCTACTTTTGTTTCAATTTTTTTATGATGAAATTTATTATGCATTATTGTTGAACAGCCAGGGCATTTATGTGATTTGTATTTTAATCTACAATTATTTATGTTTCGTAGAACAAGAAATTGAAAAAAAATAAACTCTTTTCGAACGATGACGACGACAATGTTTGCTGTGTGTGGACCACTTTTTGGAATCGGAGTAACAAATAATACAATGATCTCTATTGTTGCCGAAACAATTATGATAAATAACAGCAAGGGATATAGTAGTTTAGTTTAAACTGGAGGAGAAATTTAAGAATCGTGGCTTGTGTAATATATAATATTAGCTTGCCCATAAAACCTAAATTCGTTACGGCAGAGGGTAGTTTTGTAAAATTCATCAAAATGTCCTTAAAGCTATGGTTATGTAAAAACGAACCTTGTCCGCATGTAACCGACATGCCCCGATATTTATGCCTTTCTAAAGGTATCTCGGATAATTAACCTTTTATTTAGCAGTTCACTTGTATATTATTTTTCAATTTCATTGCATTCAAACATTGGAACTGGAGAAGTTGCCATTTGTCTAAATAAGGACAGTACATACTACTAAAATCATTACTCTGAACATTGATATGGCCGTAGAAAGAGCGGAATCAACAAGTTCGACAGTGACGTCAGTCAGTGAGTTGTGTAGATGAATACAAAATGGAAAATGGCAACAAAATAACACTAACATTTTCCAATTTTTCACTTAATAATTGTTATAATTTCAAATAAAATAGATATGACACTTTGTACAAGAAATAAATAGTTCATTTTTTTAATTTAAATTACCTTCATCAACCATATTGACTATGCCACTCCAGTCCTCTTATTATTTTATTGTAATTAATCATTTGCAAGCAATCGAAAACAATTTTAATTATGCCAATGAAGCATAATTTCACACACACACAAGCACACGCTGTAGTTTTTTGCAGTATCGATATAGGCTGTATTTATTCCATACAAGATTAGCAACTAGTTCCATTTCTATGTGTCCGTTGATTGTTAATTTTCTTATGTTTACGTCTATGAACGTTCAGACTACCGCAATGGTTGAATGACGAATCACATAGATCGCACTTGTTGGGGGGGCTTCCCGCCGGTGCGTATCAACTTGCGCCTTTTGACATCACAAGAATGTCTAAATGAGGCACCGCATTTGCCACGTTTGTACGGTTTTACGCCTCTTTGTATGAGTGCCTGTCTCTTTGAGCGGCTGGAGGTCCCGAATGCAGAGTTGCGACAGGTCCTGCATGCAGAGTTGCAACGGTCGCATGCATAAGGTCGAAGATGATCATGGATACCCCAGTGCACGACGAAACTGCCTCGGCTCAGTGGTGTATTTATATTTCTCATGAGTGTAGGCCACTTTATTTTCGCCGCCCCGTGTACCTTTCTAAAATAATAATTTTCTGAAATCTACCGCCCTTAGGCCGCGGCCTACACGGCCTATTGTCAAATCCAGGCCTGCCTCGGCCTGTATCGACCGACCGCTCAGGAGGCTGATCGGTCTGTAGCTGGCAGGGAGGTCGCGTGGATTCCCTGGCTTGTGGATGCCTATAACCTCCGCCTCCTTCCAGGCAGGAGGAAAATAGCAATTTTTTATGCACGCGTTAAAAATCGCGACCAGTAAGCTTAACAACGGTATAGAAAAGCATTTGATTGCTTTATTACTAATACCATCGAGGCCCGGTGCCTTTCTGGTATTAAGTGATTTCACTAGCGTTTGGACTTCGCTGAGTGAGACGGGAGCCAGATCGTCTTTGGGTTCGAGGGAAGTTTTTTGGAGAACCTCTTCCTCGATGCGACTGATATGAGCGATGTCGTGCGGAGGAAGCGTGAGAGCATTGAGTCTCTATAGAGTCTGCAAGGCACTCTGCTATCTCCGCGTCGTCTATGGCCACTGAATTATCAGGTTTTGAGTGGGGTATAGGGTATATCCCTCGGTTTTGAGCGCTTTGGTAACTGCCCAAAACGCTTTGTGGGATGGTTTGATTTCCTCCATGAGGTCGCTCCAACTCTCATTTCGGATTCCCGAACGCGAGCTTTCACTTCGCGTTGGAGAGCTCGCGCTCTGGATCTGTACTCGGGAGTGGGATATGCGCTCGCGCGGCGCAAAGCTGCGTTTTTGCTCTTATCAATTCGAGAATATCGGGCGGAAACTTCCGGCGATCCGAGGATGCCGGAACCTCGCTCGCTCTCCTCGACCACTGTCCTGACGTGGTTGGTAAGAGCACCTATGGCAAGGTCAATCTCGTCTGTAGACGCGATGTCATTGGGAATGCTATTGAGGTTTGGAGTGTCGATTTTCTCAAGCGCGGTCGACACTCTTTCCAATTAGTAATTTTGCGGATGGGAATAGGCCTCCCGCCGTCGGAGGTCCCATTTTAATATAACCGGTCGGTGGTCAGACGTGAGACCGTGTATTGTCTCAATACTATTGAAATTAAGTGCAACTCCTTTAGTGAGTGCGATATCTATCGTCGAGGGTCTATGTGTGACGACATGGGAAAACATGTCGACGTAGAGGGCGCGATGATTCCGAAGTCTAGTCTGTCCTCGAGTTCGTCGAGTTTAATTCCGTTATAATTGTTAGATGGGCAGCCCCATCTTATGTTTTACAATTGAAATCACCGAAGAGGATGACGGCATCCCTTAAGGCAAAGAGGGCTCTTAGGTCGCGCCGGAGCAACCGTTTTGGAGACGGGAGATAGACCGAGACTATGACGAGTGTACTATGGCTCGTCATAGCGAGTCTACAACCCGTGGCTTCCATATTTGTAAGTGGAGGAATATTAATAGGGCCGCAATGTAGGGAGCGTCTGTAGTACAGAGCGGTACCCCCCTTACTACTGTATGTCCTGTCCGTTCGTAGTTGGACATAGCCTGCGATGCTGCAGGCTTTAGGCCTATTCGGTTTAAGATATGTTTCTTGTACGAGAGCGATATCGATGCTGTTCTCCGACATACATTTTTAACTCTAAAACGTTCGAAGTTAGACCGCAAGCGTTAAATGATAATAATCTAATATTTTTGGTTTGAGGCGCCCAACTGAGGGAGGAAGCCGGGTGCAGACATTTATATAGACTCTAATTTAACCATCAGGTGATGGTATCTGACGAGAACCATGAGTTTCTCTTCGACGTTACTGCATGCTCGGAAATCTCGGGCGAATTCCGAAATCTCTGAGCTCTTAACGGCGCGAAGGATGGATATCACCGTTTGGATGTCGTCTCCAAACGATGTGGTGCCCGCGGTCGCAGAAGCGGGGAGCGACACGGGTGGCTCGCGGCGGACAGCTTCTCCAGACGGTCCCGGAGCGGCCCTCGGTGGCAGCGTGGGCTTTGGTTTACCTCACGGGTTGGAGACGGGGCGAGAGGCGGCAGCCGGGGGGGTTGGTTTGTTTCCCGCAAGATCGGGGAAGTTATTTAGATCCCGAGGTGGAGCTACGGGCCTACTTTTAGGCCTATTGGGATTAGGCCTATTATAAGAAATAAATTTAGGGGCTTTCGGACATCCCTATAGTTGGTCGTATGCTGCTGGAGACAATTCACGCAGGAGGGTTTCTCTCCTGACTCGCGAGTACGCGGGCACTCTCTGGTCCAATGTGGGACCAAACATTTCACGCAGCGCGGGTCCGCATGACAGTTGGCGGCCGCGTGGTACAACTGGCAGCGGTGGCACTGCCCTGGACCTCCTTTCTTGTGCCTCTACTCGGATACCCGAGAGGCCACACACCATGTTCAGATTATTGAATATATTCTTGGCTTCCTCGGTCCTGGGAAGGACGGCGAGAACTAGCCATAATGGTGAGCCGTCTCTGCGGCAAAGTCTGTGCACCGAGTGCACAGGGAAGCCCTGGCCGCAGAGGTCGGCTTGGATTTCGTCTACCGGGAAGTCGGTAGGAATGCCGCGGATAACGGCCTTTAGTTTACGCTCCTCCTCGAGGGCGTACGTGTGAAATTGGACTTTGAAGTCCACGAGATATTTATTGAGACTGCGGAAAGTCTCAACGTCTGGGCAGTGAATTTTAATGCCGTCGTCGGCGGTGCGGACGGCTTTACTGTAGTTTATCCGCAGACGGGTGCAGTCTGCGGATATTTGGAGGAAGTTAGCGCCTTTGCGCAAAAAAATGGGTGGAGGCAGTTTAGGCCTAGGAGGTGCGGTGGGCTTGGCACCCGTCCTAGGAGCGGTTTTGGCGGTCACCGCCTGCGTGGAAGCGGAGACTGGATTTCGGGTTGACTCAACCGAGGCGGTACTCGTAGTCTGAGTCTGTTGGACCGCAGCGGGGGAGGGCTTTGCATCGTTTGCACGGGATGTGGGCGCCGATGATGGGTCTATGTCCATCTCCGGCTGGTCGCGAGCCACTTTCGCTTTTTTGAGCGCTTTTCTTAGCGCTCGTTTATTTTACCTCTACGAGGGTAAATGAGGTGTTACTGTTTTCGGACTCGCTGTCCGAACCGACGACTGTACTGTCGGAGCACGTCGCTCCTTCGTCGGACGATGAGCTCGCCTGGCGTTTATTTTTTTTTATTCGTCTTCATTGGTGATGTTGCGCGGCTCGAGGCGCGGCTCGAGACGGAGTCACTCTCGCGATTAGTTTTTACTACGTCCTGAGGCGCTTCGTATCCTATTTCGGACAGCGCTTTGGTTAGGACCTGTTGTATGAATTCTAACGTGATGGGAGTTTTGGGGCCAGACCCTCCCGCCCCAGGGAGCAGGGGAATCTTGGTCCATGGTAGGCTAATTTTAAATTCAATATATTATTATTTATGTTTTGCGTTGTATAGCGTTAATACAGGTGTATTAATGCTAACGGTATATATACTTGAGTGATACCGTGCGCGTTTGATCGTACAGTTGCCGGTTGTTGCGCAGGTGTCTAATTAACCGTCTATTGTTCGTCGGGGCGAACAATAGACGCGGGTCGGCCGGCCGAATTCTCGGAGCTCGACGGGCAGGTATGCGAACACACAATGGGATGCTCAGCTATGTTTGCGCGGTATGTCGTCTAGTAAGTCTTTTAATATTGAGGTTTTAAATTCGAAATAAGGGCGCGCGGGTTTTGACCTAGCGGCCTAACAGCTCCGTATCCGAGCTAGGTCTGCTATAGACCTAGCAAACGGAGGATGGAGGAGGGATGATGGAGGGTGGGCGGGCGACACCTGGTATCGGCGAGGAGCACCTCCAAGGCCGGTGGTCCCAGGTCCGTCCGGGTTTGCCGTTCCCTGAAGGGGAAAGGCCAGCGCCGGGCTCGCTGCAAATCACCTCGTTGACACCGTTAGGTAGCCAGCGATTTGACCTTAGGGTTTTCGAAAATGTCGCTTTATTTGTGAAGCTTAATTAAAAGCTTTCAAAATTCCGCGTGTTAAAACCTGAAATAATAAATTATTATTAGTTGTGGAGTGTGGCGGCCGGCGGCGCCGCGGACTCTCGATCGGCAGGGCCGGGAGGGTCGCGGGCGGCGATCTGCACAAAAGCGAATAGCTTAGTTAGAGCGCTCGGAGCGGGCGCGCGGTAGCGTCCGTTCGGGGCGGGCGATCGAACTGAACTGTGTTTGCAGCGTAACGGTTTTTTACCTTCGAGTTGCAAAAAACGGAGTTCAAAATTAAGTAAAGGTAAAAACCATAGAAATGGAAAAGCATAGAATTATAAAGTTCAACAAATTTATTTTCATTCGTGGCACATAACTCACACAAATGTAAATGAGGATATACAACATATTTTTTCAATCAAATAAATTTCCTACAAAGGACCTTATTATCATTTTTTTAGTTGTGGTTTCGATTGGCACTGATATTTCTTAACCAAAGAGAAGAATGAAGATATAACGTTGACGACAGAAAAAAAAGAACATGGTAAACATCTGTTTGGCGGCGAAGCCAATATCGTGTGCCACGCATACTACGAAACCAATTTCGTTCGTTTGGTCATTTTATTTACGTAGGAATACTTCTATGCTTTTCTATTTTTATGGTAAAAACTAACTAAAATTTACAAAACAATTGTTGTTTCATGTTGCGTAAATAAAAATATTTTGACTTCTCTTATCCAAAATATATTAAAATTGTTGAAAAGAGTTTTTGACATTTCACCTCTATTTTACGACTATTAAAAATTATTCATTATATAAATACGCCAAGACCATTTATGCTTTTTTTTTTTAAATAAGTCGATTCGTCGTTGAGTTACATCCTGTTTCAGGGGGAAAAACGCTTGTCGTGTGCGGAATTTGTTGATTATCCTAATATCTATGACACAATTTGAAATGTGCGTTGACACTTTTCACCTGTCTGTCGTTCCTCATATTCTACCATTTACTTATTAAGTTGTTAATTTAACAGTTTTTCACAATTTGGGAAAACATCTCTCAATAGAGTAACTCGCTTTTCTCAGACTATTTTGTAAACAAACATTTATCACCAAATAACACCATGGCAAGCCGCGCAGTTACTATTCATCGGATTATGTAATTTAAATTTTCTAAGTAACACTGAATATGTTTCAGCTATAGAGAAAATAATTTCTGACACCTTAAAAAGACTCATATCAAAAATTAAATTTTAAATAATTTGATTGTAAAAGCTAATCACTGGTTGGTAATCGTACAGTAAGAATTTTGTAATGTTTAGCAATGTTTTTTAACCCGAAATTAATAGATTCGAATCATTCTACAGACGAGAAATCAAATTACATTATTATCTGCATGCCTCAAAGCATAATAAGCCATTATTAACGGATATATGCACTGTAATATAGCAAAGGTTGTTAGCAAATCCTAACCTCATTCGTCCGCTGTGGAGGCCTCAAATTCAAAGTTGCTTATTTTTACTATGGGAGTAATCAGTAGAGAAGGTTTTGAGAAGTAATGGCGAAACAAAAAAATTTTTTTTTGCCTCGGGTGTGTGTGAATATATGATGGTAAACCGATTTAAAGTAATGAACAGATGTGTTCATTTCAGTGATGATATTTTACAGTTTTCAAGCTTGAGGGGTGCTCCTGTGAAGCTTTTCAAAGTGGAGCCATTAATCTATCACGTGAACAAAAATTTTAGGTCTGTATCAACTCGCTTTTGATACAGACCTTTTCACATTATTTTTACTTTAGATTAACAAGGCAGTGGACAATGTGTATATTAAAGACTAAATTGAGAATATATAAACTTATATGACTTTAATTGAAATATTTTTTTGTGTTGAAATTTTAATGGTTATTGAAATTTAATTAATTACAAAAATAATTTTATAATATTGGAGGGATTCTTTACTTAAAAGCTCTCTATGATAACTATAAGTATAGTTATTTTGTTGGACATAATTTTTGAAGTTTCATAAATAAATTATTGAACAACAATATATGTTTACGGTTAATTTTTTTTTTTCATTTAAAAAATCTATAGTATAAACAAAGAAAAAGAATTAATTCATCTGACAACACTGAAAAAAAAACTGCAGTCAGTTTGAAAAACATCAATAGCCAAGTGTCAGAACGAGAAAAACAATATTTCCTTTGTGTATTTTGTTTTGAAGGTAATTTCATATTAATTTGATGAAGAAATGTGTAAGATGGCGTAAATAACTACAGCGCACGATTCTGGGTTCACACCACAACGATCAGGTAATGTGTAGCTTGATTTTCTTCCACTGCAATTTTTTTTTCAAACGCCTCTTCGTTTTGCTTGTGACCTGATTTAGGATTCCGCAGTCTAAACAATAAACACGAAGCGGCGTTATAAACGATTCTGCCTTTGGCACTGATAACTACCTTGTCGTTAGCAATTACACACGTTCTAATGTTATCAACGAAACACTCTATCGCTTTGGTCATTAATAGAGTGCTTCTCTAATCCTATTATTGCTTTTATATCCTCCGGTATGAATCTCTCTTAAAACAATTCTGTCATCTATCAGATTTAAACCGCTAAATATTTATAATTGTAATTTGTTTACTGAGAGACTAGAATGGCTTTGGAAATATAAATAGGTTTTCTAATTCAAGCATATACATTGTGAACTTTTCGATTTGTTATTAAAATGGCAAGGATCATTTAAAGCATCCTTAATTCTAAACATAACAAATCTTTATATTGTTTTACTTCAGTATAAGATTTTTCCAGGTTAACGTTTGTCTATGTTTTGTTATGATGGATTTATCTGAAATAATTCACGATAATTTTTTCTCCAAATTCATAAAGTTAATTATATTGCAACCCAGCTTTAGTGAGATTACTGTCTGGGATTAAGTGTGCTAATTATTAAAATTTTAAATGTGATTTATATTTTTCCCCATGTAAATATAATTGCATTCAATTCTAAAATTTAACAGTTGCTAATAATAACTAGGACTTTGTCGGGTCATTCTGCATGAGGTTTGTGGGAATATTGGGATGTTCTTCTAAGCGATTGGTAATTTCTATGAAAGCATAAATACATCATGATCACATTCTGGTTTCTGATATTTGAAATTTCTTTTGTATAAAGGCCTTTTGAATGCTGCATCATCAGTTTCCGACTAACAATTTGATTACGACATTAGCAATCATGTGTTAGTTATATGTTAATAACTGAAGAATTTGACTAAGGTGTTGGTAATATCTATGATCCTATTTTGCCTTCATTTGATCTTCACATAGTCTACCATGAACTGCCTCTGGTCCTTCGTTCCGATCTAGTCCTTCGTTGGGCGGATGGATGGGTGGTGGGTGGATGAGTGGCAGGGAAAATATTTTTTTTCTTCAGTTGGACTTAACTGAATCTGTTTCTGCATCTGTTTTCTTCTATCATAACTAATTTTAATATTATTAGGAAGTGTTTTGTCTTCCAATGGATAATATCAAGTATTTCTTTTCTATACATATTCTGTACACTGCTTTAACTGCACTAAATAAAATAAAAATCCAATCAAATGTGAGTTGGACAAGTATGGAAAGGGTTTTGTACTGTCAATTATTTCTTTAGTCCTTGGTGAAATTAAACGATGCATTTCATGCAGATTTTCTCTTAGAGACTCTTTTATATTTCCTGTGGAAATTTGAAAAATTTGAATTTTATCGGTTATATCTTCATGTGGCCTACGAGTGAGGCCCTATTTTCAACATTTGTTTCAAAGTTTTAGTTTTTTTGGTTTTGGAGGTAAGGGAAAATTATCCATTTTTGTATATTTTTCTTAATATTTAATGAACTATCTATTAAAAAAAGTTTCATTTTCTAATTGACACCATCAAAAATTATTCTCATAAACCAGAACACGTTTATTTATGCTACATGTTTAGTGATTGGGTCGACTAACTCCATGTATGTACTAAATTGCAACTGTTTTTATCCATTAAATCCGAAAGAAATAGTCCGTGGTACACTGATTGATATGAGACTGATCCTAAAGGGATCTCTTTTTCATTGGGTATATGGAACCCTAGTAGATAATGAATTATGTAGGTCGACTCAGCCTTTTCTTAGCCTCATATAGCCCAGCATAACTTTCTACATAGCCTTTTCCCTCATCCTTGTCTTTGATACTGTTGTTTATAAATAAACTAAATATTCAGTTGTTGTGATACATAATTAGTGGAGGCACAATGGTTGTATAATGTGTCAAAACAGAGAATTGGAAAATACAAGATGTCTTCCGCTCAAATCATCTGTTATTTTATAGTACATATGAAAACATAAAGGTAGTGTCTTGTTGTACAAGTGTTTATTGTAAATAACTACTAATTTTTTTCTTTATGAGGTGGCTTATCACAATTATTGTTATGTTTATAATAAACATAAACTGCATGTTCTTATACGAGACAAGCAGACAATAAAACAAGCAGACAATAAAGATGACGCGACCATATATATTTGTATTTTGTGAAGGCATGGAGTTTTTAAATTTTGAGACTACCTTGTAATTGAAAATTTGACATGTTATTTATGTCATATCTCAGTAATTGGTCCATTCGAATTAGTATAAAGAATTGAAAAGTATTATTATTTGAAATAAAAAAAATATGAAGCTTAAATATTTTTTAAATATTTGAATACAGTGAAAAAACTTTATGCGCTCAGTCATAAGGGGCGATCATCAGATTGGCAGGACTTGCTTTCGCGCCGACGTGTCCTTTCAAAGTCCAGGACGTGTGCGCCGAAAATCGTCTAGCGATTCCGCTATTCACTCACCTCACTTCTGTTATTGTATTATCGATTGTAACAGGTATTTCACGTCTCAGCCCGCGTTTTTTTTCAATTTTTGTTTGAAAAACGTATCGAACATTAGCGTATCGAACCGCCCGCTTCGGACCCGTCAAACGTTGTGCGTATGTTCAATGGGACGTCTCTTCCTGTGCTGTTTGCCTGCCTGGCTGTGGAGTATGTTTCTTGTCATAGGGAATTATCTCATGAATTTAAACAGGGAAGATGGCATAAACAGTTATAAATTTACTTTCAATCGCTTTAAATGTATAGGAGTCCCAATTTATGTTTTTTTTTATCCTGCGGTAGAAATATTATCCACAGCAGTAAACATGAAGGTACCTTTAGGGGTCGCAACTAAATATTATTAGTTACAAAATCATATTGATTTTAAAACTCTTATTTTAACCTTTGTTGTATTTGAACAGGTTTAATATTATTAAACAAAATATTTCTGTCTATGCATATTTCTGGAGAACGGCTATAATGTATCTTATGCCAATTTTTTAGTAAACATTTACATGAGTAAGGAATATTTATGTTAGGTTTCATTACTAAGAATTTTTTGTCTAAAGAAAATTTAATGTTAATAGTTATTAATAAATCACAAAGATGTCGCCTAGGTATGGTCGTGGTAATTAAATTGTCTTTTCCTTACAAAGAAAAAGATCCAATTAGTCAGTATGACATCCCTGAAATATTTTTGGCCTAGATATTGCAGTTAAATTGTGTATCAATCATTTTCGAAGAAATAAAAGTCAAGACTACATGGTCCTCACTTCAATATTTATCAATGTAATATTTGTTATTGTCATATATTGATTCAGTGCACTTCTGGATTTTGTCATATCTCTTGAATCCTTGTCATGGATAGTATTTTTTATATTTTTTTATTGAACTTACTGTTGAATTTAGTACTGTTAATTCCTTTTAGTAATATTCATATTTTACAGTGCAAACATGTACAAAAAGCTAGAAACTCTAGAAAAATAGATGAATTTTAATGTGGACATAGAATATAATCCTTTATATTTTAAATGGAAAGATTTGGTCAATCCCAATTCTGTACCTGCTTTTAACTCTTGATCCGGTACTGTTCTTGATTTCACGCCCTGTCACGTTCATGATTCCAATCTCAATCCGACACTTGTTTTGACCACAGTTCTCAATTTCAGTCCCGGTTCTAGCTTTTTGTTAGCATATCCAATTTAAATGAAATAAAGCTTGAATTCCGCTCCTAGCTATGCTCTATCCATGGATACCTTATTAAAACCCGCTCAGTAATTTCAGAGATATGCATGAACAGACACAAAAAAAAATTTAATTTTTTTTTATTCTGCCTTTCTCTTATTGTTTCCTCTCCATATTTTTCATACAAACCTACATTATACAGATACACAGGGTTGTACATTTTTATTATATGTATAGATTTAGCTGTATATGAGAAAATTCACATTACACACAAATGCTAATTCTCATAATGTACTGTTAAATGTGCAATTATTTTTATATAGCTATTTTATATACAAACCGGCTTTCGCCCGTGGCTTCGCCTTCATAAATAAGGAATTCTGATCGAGCAATTATCATTACCGATATCAATCCTGTCCCCTGTTCCAATTCCTGTCTCTTTCCTTCTCATTGTTCCTTTTCATATATCTCACTCGCTCCATGACTCCCACTCGCCTCTTAATCCGTATCTTCTTCTCCTCACACCACTCTTTGTCTCCCAATAAAGCGAGCAAATAAGTATAGGCTACAAAATAAAATAGAAATTATAAGTTTTATATAATTATTATCTCTGACTGCATACAGTTTATTCGCATAATATACAAAATAACTTATCTTTTATCTGATGAAGAGTTCTATCTAATATCTATAAATAATATTAAAATTGAGTAATCCATTGTGGAATCGTAAGATTATCTACAGACAGGCAGGTTGTGTTTTACATGATGTTCAAAACATTTAAAACCTTGTGTTCTATTATAATACAAAGTGTTATTGAAATTTGATATTTCAGTATCTTGTTATAAGACACACAGACAAACTATCAGCATACTGTAATTCATTATAATCAGTTTAACTATTTTTGAGTATTAAAGAAGACATATGACGGAAAAACCAAAGCCTGCAAAGTTTTCTAGGGTTTACATTATTATTTGCATTCAAAATTTCATCATAATTGGTTCAACAGTCGACCCATTAAATCGTAATAGGCAGACAGACAGAGTTACTTCTTTATTTATAATATCCGTATATATAATAAGTTGTATGTTTTTTTAATCAATAAATCAATATTTATCGGTTAAATATAGCACTTTTTTTATAACGAATTATTTGATATGGAGAATCAGTTTCTAGAAATATGTGAAGCGAACACATTTTTTTTATCCTATCAAGAAAAGATCATTGAATTAAATCTAAATTTTAATGTATAAGGATTTCATCAACCTCCCTTTTGAATCATGTCAACAACGTCGTTTGTCATCAATGGCGAGCTACGTTGTCAACACCGCTTGCTAGTATTCAGCGAAATACATAACACTACATATTCTAGATTTACTTTCATTCAAACATGAAGTATGCATTTGGGAAGAGTAAACTACAATAAATTAGGGTTGCTGACGTAATTCTTATATGTAAGACATGTAAAGTTCATGAGTGAATTTAAATTTATCCTAATACATGATAGAAATACAGTGGAACCTCGTTAAGTCGAAATCCTCAGTAAGTCGAAAAAAATTGCCATTCCCTTCCGATGAACCCTTTAATATGCAGTATCTCGAATTATTTAGACTTTGTAATTCGAACACAATGTTATTTCCCTACGAAGTATTGATAATAAGTATTTATACTCTATAACTCGAATTTCAAAAAGGACACTAGTTGGTAAAATATAATGATGTTTTACTTGGAATTCCCTAAAATAATAGCAATTAATTCCAAAATGAATGTTTGAGTTTGGGGCTTCTAATCTATTGTTTTTGTCTTGTACACGTGCAATGAATGAATACAGTCATGAAACTTTCTAAGTATCACAGCTGTGAACGTTGTGGTTGTTTCTTGTCGACACAGTCATATGTATCTTGAAGTTCTTGTTAAGTCGAAAACTCGTTAACTCGAATTTTTTTGCATTTCCCTTGACATTCGAGTTATTGAGATTCCACTGTACATGATTTCTATCATGTATTCTATAACTGTATAATTATAATATTTAGTGTCCTAATGCCCTTTTTAATGTAATCTGAAATGTTAGTACAATAAGTGTCTTTACAATTTACAATAAGTGTCTTTTCAGCAAAAATAATGGAGTGAAATTTCCCTATACTTATTAATTTTTTGAATATTTTTTTGTTATGCAACAACATACTATAATTTTTGTAGTTTCATAAATGAATAATATAAAAAAAAAAGTATATTAGTTTGATGATCATAGGTCAAACTGAAAGTCCTTTGAAAATGAATAGCTGAGCAAATTAGCAAATTATATTTATTATTATTTTGAAAAGCAATAACTTTTCAAAATAGTGTCCATTGAGATCATCACGCCACTGCATTTGAAGGAAACACTGAGAGAAACACTCGCACTTATAGGTCGCTACAACAGTCTTTTTATATACAGCCACTGTTACTTCAGCCTCCTTAACCACTTTCTTTGAAGAGTTTCTTTTACTCTAGGAAATAAATATCACATGGTGCGAGGTCATGGCTGTAAGGCAGGTGGCCAGTTTGTCTATGGCTAACATCTCCAAATATTAGTTTGTTATTTGTCTGGCAGTATGTGGTGAGGTGTTGTCATGATGAAGGAGAATCCTACTGCGAGATGGTTTTTCCTGAATTTTTTCAAAACGAGAGTTACACTTTTTTAGTGTACCAAGCTGCATTGACTTTGCTTTTATCTTTGAAAGAATTGTTGTATAATGACTTGTCGTTCCAAAGGGAGAGACCGCAATTTTTTCCGGTATTTTGTCCTGATTTTACTTGAATAGACAATTCTTCGATAGGAAGTACCCACTGAGTCTTTTGATTTCGGAATCATAACAGTAAACCAGCTTTTGTCACCTATAGCTATGTTGTATACAGGATTTGAGTCACTATTGGCAAATATTTGTGTCATTTGGCGCCAATTATACAAAACAGAGTTTTGAGCTTCGGTCTGAGTACAAAGCTTCCTCACTGCTAAATGTTTATGAGGGGTTTTGTGCATTTGATTCATACTGATTCATAAGATGCCTGTCTGAATCTGCTGGTAAATCAATATTTTGTCATTCCCTATTATAAACCGCACAGCACTGACTTTATCTTCTGTCATTGCCATAAAAGGATGTCTCTCATGCAGATCGTCAGTCAGATTAGTGTAACCACGTTTCAACTTATTAAATCAGTTATACACAGTAGCATGAGATGAAGTTTTGTCATAATTTGCCAACCAAAGTGTGTAGTAACTTACTTGTTGGTTTAAATAGCAATGAAAGATATAGGATATCATTACATCATTTTTTTTTCTCGTAAATTCACGTTGACGTTAGACAAACAGTTTTCTTTTTGCCGCCAATTTGTAAAAACAAATGACAGATGAATAAATGATAAATTTGCGGAATTCCATTTTTAAAATTGAAATACGTTTTTTTATTTAACAGTTTCAAGTGGCCAATGCTAAAAATTTTAATTGTCATCTCGTGTACTCTTTAGGGCGAGTCTGAATTTCGATTAATCAAATGCTAGACAAAGTCACACGGAATATTCTCTATAACGTAATAGATAATAATAAGCCGGATCAGGTTGTCAATAATGGACAAATTTAGGAGTCGATTCATATTAAAATATTAATTTATTTTTTGATTTTGTTCCGAACTAACTTGTTTAATTTTTTGTGTAATCTATATAGTTTCTTATATGAACATGAATTGTGTTTGGTCATTCGGTTTGCGAAATTTCAATTCAAATAGTGGATATTGATCCGATTATTGAATCTTCCCAAATTAAAAAAAAAAATTAAACTATTCTACTTTTGTTTTAATACTTTTCTTCTAAAAATTTATATCTGGGTTGTGCCAGTTTATTTTTGGAATTAGAGTATAAGCATATCCAACTGTCAAACTATTTTGCTTTGACGTCTTAAAGCACAGTTTAATGTACCAAACACCTATTTCATCTAGCAAGGCGGAGGATATCGATGTACGCATGGTCTACATCAAAAAACTTGTCTATGACAGCCCTCGCCAGCTGTTTGGTGAATGTAATTAGCTACTCGTCTTAGGTAATATTGAAATTTATAAATCGTTACAATTGTTATTGTGATTTGTTAATAAATGAATCAAAGTGAATTCAGTTGAACTGATTTATTTAAAATTTAATAATTGAAATGGAACTTAGTTCTGTACATATTTATTTGCAAAATTGTCATTTAGTAATTTTGAAAAACGCATAGTAAAACTGAATTTATTTTCCACAATCAATTGGACGAGTTTTGCTTTAAAATGAAAGACCGTTCAAGCGCATAAATTGGGCGTTCGAAGTTGTTATACAATTTAACATGATAAATCAAGTAATTTTGAAAACCGCTAATCTGCAGTGTTATTGCGAGCTACAAGATTTTTTCCAACTACCTTCAACTAACATAAATAGATCATTTAGATTTTGTAGTACATTAACTTAAATGCATGGAACTCGGCTTAGAGCTTTTATTCCACATGGTGCATCATGATAATACATATTCTTTAGTCAATGAAAATATAAGGGTTGTTCATAAAACATTATGAAACTTATCATTTTGCTGCTGTATGCTTTGTACTGAACTCCCGTCCAACTCCCATAGGTAAGTATTATGTCATGAAAGCTAGACCCTCAATGTAGATGATTCTTTTAGTTACTAATAATAGTATAAAATGATTGATATGTTAAAATATTTTCTAATATTGGTGTGAATGACTTGTAATAAAATAAAATTAAGCAAATTAAGTCAAAAGAATAAAATAAAGTTCTTGTATGTCAGATGCATCAGATGATAACTTGTGTTGATTTATGACATAATCACTGTTTGTTGTTGTGAAAATTGGTACTACCTATCAGTTGATTCTGTTATTCATGTCTTTACTACAAGTTTTGATTTTTCTCATTACCGTGAATTATTTTTTCTCCTTTCCCAAATGTCAAAGAAACACGGCCTCTGCTAATTTTTGATTGGGCGATCTTAGATCACCTTTTGGAAATGGTAAAGAATATGTGTGCTAGGGATATATCAGAGAATCATGGGAAATCGTGGTGTTTTGAAAAATTAAAAATCCGTGAGGTGGCGGTAGAGCAATCCATTATTGCTGTTGTAACAGGAGGTGTTAATTCTAAATTATTCTGGCTGTGGGCAAGTCAACCAATATGTTTTCAGTTCAAGTCAAAATTGAACAATTTCATGTCTCGGAGTGCACGACAATCTGGTGGGCTCCAAATGTCTTCACCACATTAGTGGCACGGTTGTTGGCAGTCCTCAAACAGTCCTATTATACCGATGATGATCGAAAATAAAAAAAAAAAGCATCAGGCAATACGTCTTAGCAGTAGGCAAATAAAATACAAGGGATTTGATGTAGTAGTTGGTGAAACAAAATTATATCTAATGCAGAAGAACCTCGATAACTCAAACCTCGGTAACTTAAAAACCTCTATAACTTCAAAAAATAATATGTTCCCTTCCCATCAGAGCCCAACCTCTATAACTTAAAATACGCAACCTCTATAACTTAAATAAGTAATCTCTGTATTGGCCCTCAGTAACTTAAAGAAATGTTTCCACAACCTCTATAACATAAAATTGTTCGTCAATGAGTCATTTTGAAAGAGTGAGCAAAACAAAAGGATTCGGTATTTATTGCTTGCACGTGTTCACT
The DNA here is from genome assembly GCA_005406025.1 of Eumeta japonica. Classification (NCBI taxonomy): domain Eukaryota; kingdom Metazoa; phylum Arthropoda; class Insecta; order Lepidoptera; family Psychidae; genus Eumeta; species Eumeta japonica. The sequence goes on along the minus strand of BGZK01001705.1, from coordinate 31,547 downwards.
AGTTAAATTGTTAACGTAAACAATACAAATGTCACCTATTGTTTACTTCTTCGAAATTCTTTAAAGCTTTACGGCGGTTAGCCTTAAGACATAAGTAAGCCTTGGATCATAAGTTTTTGATCATTGTCCTGGAAACATCCCTTTACTTACTGTGCGATGAAACTGGCTTAAAATGAGTTCAAAAAGAAAACTAACAACTCTCACATACGCTAATAAAGGGTGGAACAAGGGTACATAAATACATATGTACATACCTACCTCTATATTAACCTATCCCTAACATAGACCCTTGATAACTTACAACCTCTATAACTTAAAATAATTTGTATTTCCCTTGGACTTTAACTTATCGAGGTTCAACTGTATATTTATAAACATTTCATTTCGCTTAATGGGATAAGAATAAACGTTTCAAATATGTGTATGACTTAAAAGATGTCACCCGTTTATGAGAAAGGTCCAATAATATTGCCAGTACCTTGTATTTTATTTTGTGAATTGACATTCTGTGCTAATTTGAAATCTCTTATAATCACGTTTCGAATTTATCAAATTTTTTATGTGAGTACATGCATACTTCTAAAAATATTGCAATTGAATTAATAATTTAATTGTCATTAGAATATGCATTGTCGATATTGTGCAAAAAATAAATAATATGTGTACTAGGGTGATTCATAACCGTAAAAGTTTTTTTCTCGGTGCTCAAGCAAAATCTTAATCTACACGAAAAAGAAAATCTCACCAAGTTTGAGCCCTAATATTAATATTAACCACTTTCTATTTCAATTTTAGTTTTTCCATTTAAAATACATGTAAAATGGTTTTTTTCAAATTTCTAATGCCTAAAGACCTTTTACAATATTTTCAATCGGTTTGATGGACCTTATAGGAAATTTCACGCTCTTTAAAAATGCAATTGGGATTTTTTTCGTATCTCCCATTGGTTCACCAGTAGAAGTAGTCAAATTAAAATTTTTGCGAAAACTTGCTTTTTTTCAGTTTTTCGAGCTAATTGCCAAAATTTAAAGGAAAATATGACCCAATCGTTAATGAAAAGTGGTTTAGCTGATATATTATGAGTTTATAGTGATTTTTATGCCTAAAAAATTTAAAAATTCGTAAATACTATCTGAAAACGTTATTTAAATCCAATTTTCTCAATAATTACCTCTATATCTCTCTATTCAAAGCATTTTCCTTGAGTTGTTATGATTTCTGACTTATAATTAATATAAAAACAGTAAATAAATTCATAAAAACACAGACAAAAATGAAATTATATTGTTGATCTTACAATTTTTTAACATTTTTGATTGTAGCAAAAAAACATAAATAATAAATATTTTGTTTGTCGAAGTAAAGTTGTTAAATTAACAAAAAATTAAATTCTAATCAAGGTAATCTTCAATCACACTTATATTGGGTAAGTAGAAATAATATTACTTCAATAATTGTTTTTAATAATTCAAAGATGACTTATTTTAATATACACAAAAAATTATGATTATCCGATTGGAAAAGCTACTGTTACAATTTTATGATTGCTCTAGTTAATTAGTATGACATTGGCGGCTCTATTGTCTTTGTAAACGGTTTCCCCACTCTGTGTCATACTTAACCTCAAATGAGATTTTCTCATTGTTTATCGTATTAGTCCGTTTAAGTCATTAGTCCGGTAATTGAGTGATTCTGATACAGAGTAAACTATCTTTTTAATAAACTATACTCGAGTTGTTATTATAATATTAACATTTAGTTATCACTTGTGTTTAATTGTGTAATGTATTCAAATGGTTTCTTGATATTCTTCATTATCAATTCGTTTCTATTTTATTAACTTGTTAACCACACTTTTATCCGATATGACTGGAATAATTTACGGATTTTTAATTTTTAGGCATAAAATCACTATAAACTCATGATATATCAGCTGAACCACTTTTCATTAACGATTGAGTCGTATTTTCCTTTTACTTTTGGCAATTAGCTTGAAAAACTGAAAAAGCGAGTTTTCGCAAAAATTGTAATTTGACCACTTCTACTGGTGAACCAATGGGAGATACGAAAAAATCCCAACTGCATTTTAAAGAGCGTGAAATTTCCTATAAGGTCCATCAAACCGATTGAAAATATTGTAAAAGGTCTTTAGGCATTAGAAATTTGAAAAAAAAACATTTTTACGTGTATTTTAAATGGGAAAACTAAAATTGAAATAGAAAGTGGTTAAAATTAATATTAAGGGGTCAAACTTGGTGAGAATTTTTCTTTCTACACGTAGATTAAGATTTTGCTTGAGCACCGAGAAAAAAAATTACTTTGCGGAAATGAATCACCCTAATGTGTACTCTTAATTTGTGTATATTTGATTATAATTTTTTTTTTATACACCTCCAGTATCGAATCGGTCTTTTCTAAAATTAAATCAACTTTCTCGTCAAAAAGGCTTTTTAGAAATCTACAAAGTACATTAAAAAGGAAATTTTAATCAGGAAATATTGGGGAAAAAGTGTTTTTCATAAAAATTTATAAACTTAATAAATTTATTAGAAAAAAAAAATAAGACATTTAAACATATTTTTGTATGAAACTGTCACGACACCAGTCGTATTCGGTTTTCTCTTAAAATAGGTTCTTAACGAACATATTGATAAAATCAGGATCATGGCATTTGAAAAGGTTTTAACTACTTTTATTCCCATCAAGCAGTAAAATGTATGTGTAGTATTTGCTTAGACATAGTAAGACACTACGGGTTTGGCCTCCAGAGACAATCGTTTTTTTAATAAAAATTAGAAGAGGCCTAATGTTAACTTCGGGTTTAAGCCATATGATTTCATTAAAACCCGTGTAGTGGTTATGTTTTTAATGTCATATTCAAAATCTCGTTTACAGTGAAACTTTAATTAATATCGGACCACCAGATGGCACTATTTGAATATGGGATGGTTTGCTTGTCACAGAGTTTCATTGCTAAATTCAAATTATGTTTTGTCTAATCTATCTACCTAATCTAAACATAGATCGTTTGCCCTTAGAATTCCTGAAGGATCCTTCAAAGCAATTTAAGCTGTACTTAAAAAAGTAACTTGTTAACAAAACTTATTAGTCTGCTCAGGTTTATTTATAACAATATCAGGCTTATAACAATAATAAATTATACAAATAACAAAGCAGTATGGGGTTAGCTGGTGATAATGTGCATGTTGTATTTTGTACTCGATCATCTGGAAAAATTAACTGATCCGTATAAGTCAATCCTTAATACAAAATGATATAATAGTTCGAGTGCCCTCGTTCCATCAAAAGAATGAATGTTACCACGGAATGAACCAGGTCACTCGACCTGATAATTTTATATAGAAAATATAAAACTGTTGTGTTTTTTTTTTCACAGTATTCATCTTCCTTTTATGGGCCCATGTACCAAGTGATATATTTCGTTTCAATCGGTTTCAATATAATGTCATTAATTTACCATCTCAATTTATATTTTTCTTTCTAAATATATTCTGGTTTTAGGAACTTAAACTTTTGTTTATAGATTTGTAATCAATCAGTATTAAATTATAGTACTGGCACTTATATACTATAGTATTTTAGTATTTTTATTATAGTATAGTATTTAAATTATAGTACAGTGTAAACTCTTTATAACGTTATCCTTTATAATGATAAACTCCCTATAACGTTGGAGTGAGCCCAAGTTGGTTGGTTTGCGTTAAAACTCACATATTGAAACACTCTTTATAGCGATGCGCCATTCTCTATTACGAAGAATTACGAAGAAATGTGTTCATATTTTTAGACAGTAAATATTTATTATCGGTATTATTGTTTATGTTATGTTATCAGGTAACAAAGACTCTGAAACATCCGAGGTCGGTCTAGCTTTTGTTATCCTTAATTGCCTTGAACACGTGCAGTGTGACGCATTGTTTCTCGAAGTGATGGTCTTCACCAAGCATTCTGGTACCTATCGTATTATCAGTCGTAATCCGTCATCAAATTACGTACGGCAAAATGAACGGTGAGGTCGCGGGATGTCGATATGCAAATCAATAATAAACAATAATTTATATGTATAAGCATTTATTATCTAAGACATACATGCAAATTAAAAATTCTTGTTAATTTGGTTTTTTTTTGTTCACTCCATATAACGATAACTCTCTATAACGACAAAAAATGCTCAGTCCCTTGAGTTTCGTTATAAAGAGTTTACACTGTATTTTTATTGTTCTATTTAAACTATCAACCTCTCTGCTATGAAGTCTGTCATCTCGGTACAAATTAACACCACCTCAGTGACAGGAGAAACTGGAAGCCCCTCACTGCTATGCTTATAATCCAGTATATTACCTTTATTGTTCTCAAAATATATTCCGCGTGTAGAAATCACTATTTGTAGATTGTGACGTCACTGTGATTCTAATAAAAAAAAATTATATCAATTTCAGATCTTTTTTCATGAAGGAGGGTAGAAACGAAAGCAAAATGGCGTTTTCTTTCCGGAAAATGTTTTCGAATATATCATATTTTAAGAGGCCCGAAGACGATCCTCAATTTCATGTAGTCGAGAATGGACCGATGAAGAGGCGACACGATTCTAGTTCCGATCATGATAAATCTCAGAACTTGTCTTATGAGAAGACTGATCTCGATCTGTCCAATAGACGCTATGCAAAAACAATGAAAAAGTTGCCAGATGCAATCAAACATTTCACTGCCAAAAAATGTTCCTTGTCAGATACTGATCTAACTGTGAACAGCGAGTTCTCTAAAATAGACAGGAACTGTAAAAACTGAAATTGGATGTAGAAAGCAAACAGATCAGCCAGAAGCTCTCGACATAACGTGCGACAATAAATATGCTGATGATGTCATTGAGAATACACCTAAACAGATTTCTTTAGGTTACAGTAGCGTATTCAGTGAAAAGTTCAAACAGATAGATTTCAATAAATCGTTTGATTTATTCGACTATATGTCAGAAGGTAGACCGAGTTCCAGTGATAAAGATCTTGAAACCCCTTGGTCAGAGCGTTCCGATTCTGAACTTTCAGCATCTGAAGACGGCGTCGAAGTGAAAATGTGTAAAAAGTCAATGATTCAGAATACGCTTCTAGTGTGGGATCATTTGTAGATCTTGAATTAGACAGAAATGAAGAGCAAAGGATCACTTTGCTGTTGTCCTATCAGATGAAATTGGAAAAGATGGAGATCATGCTGAAAATCTGCTCACGGAATTCCAGTTCCACATAGGGTTTCCAAAATTTTCCAATTTAAATCCCAAGTAACGACTCTACCTGGAACAGATATTTCAAACATACCTAAAATTTTGGGCGACATTGCTTGTTATGATAGTTTGAGTGAACGATGTGTCCGACAGGTTCATGGAATATAGTGAAGAGAGAGGACGATTTGACCAAGTTGAAATTGAAGAAGCAGTTACTCTCTATGCAAAATGTATTCAGGAATTCATGGACCAATATTTGAAAGAAAACTACGATAGGAAGTTGAATTTTAATAAGGGTTATACCAAAAATTGAGGATCAACAGAAAGAAAAGGGACAAACGTATAGAGGAATTTCCAGATCTAAATGATGTGCTGCGCAAACTGTTCAATGTGGATGGTGAAATCACCAAAATTGTAGAGTTGGATGATTGCAGTGATCAGTCGACTGCTGTTACAAGAATAACGATTCGGATTGACTACAAAGTCGAGCTCACAGAGAACCAAACCATAAGCTCCTCTATCGGGAATTTCTCGCTCGACTTATCGACCTTGAGTACATTTCAGAATCACTGGACAACTTAAGTTACAGCAGTTTCAGCGACAACAGCTTTTCAGCACCATGCTTCAGAAGTCTGCCATGGAGAGGATAATGTTTTATGTGCAAGTGCACAGCATCGAAATGAGGAATGACCTGGACGATGCGGAGCTTTCGACCAAAACATCATAAATTTCTACTGTCAAGCCTGCCGCTACTCTGTGACGGACGAAGAGGACTGCTGAAACATATAATATCGGAGGCATGCATGTCGACTACATTTCCTTACAAAACTAAATATATAAGGGAATGCATTAAAAATAATGTTGAGATACAGCCTAGCACTATCTTGAATCCCATGAGGATGTATAGGGATTTAAATAAAATTGTATGTTTTGGTAATATAGCAAATATGCCTGTTCATTGTGTTTCAGAACAATATAGTCGGTGAGTGGTGCTGATTGCTCATTGTGCTGATTGAAACATGCTGAAAGGAAACGTGGACTGCCAGAATTCTAGAGTGATCTGTTTCCACAGGTAAAATATTGGAACACAGTCTAAAATATTGAACTCCTTGTAAACCCTCATTGGATTGCAATTTGAATAATCGTTCTCGAAGTTATTTGAAGCATTTTAAATTTTTCATTGCTTGTATCTATCGCTATACTTGTTTATTTCATTTCAGGTGTTTAATTTTTTCTGATGTATTTTTATTAGACAATTTTAGGGCAGAATGAGATATTAGACAAGGCATTCTCCAGATCTTGGCTGAACCTTAGATATCAAATAACTTTGGGTGTGGAGATGGGTGAGGTCAGAAAATTTTGACATTTCACCATTAGATTGATGAACTTTGAAGAACTATTGTATGTTTTTATAATGTCGAAATTGTATAAAAAAAATTGAATATTCTTCTTACGTCACAAAAAAAAACATGTAAAACACTTAATCTTTTACTATGGTCAAGTGGGTTTTTTTCAGTACTGCTTAAAAAAAATGAAATTTAAGAGAGAATGTAGAATTTTTGATATCGAAAAGAATAGGCCTGTTCAAAACTATGAAGCTGAACATTGTTTTTTTTAAAAGGATCGTTAGAGGATAAGCTGTATTCACATGTTTATAGAAAAATTTAACAATTTGTGAAAAATATTTTTTATGGAAAATTGATTTGCTAAATTTTCCCACAGAAATGTACGATTGGGGAGCATGAATTAAAACCACCCATATATGTCGGTATGACCCAATTCGATTTTTGAAAATGATGGTAAAATGGTAAAATGATGATCTTCTTTGCTTTTAGGCTAGTCTATCTGTTTTGAATTAAGTTTTAAAGTAGCATAAGGTTTTTTTCATTAGGTGTAAAAGATTATGTTTTACGTTAAGTCTCTTAGTTTAGAAGTTTTTATGTAAGTAATTTTTTAATCATGTATTGAGACTGCAAATTTTTTTAATTGATATTTTAATTTTTCGAATGAAACTGAAGGTTTTTACGATTCTTTTGAAACTTTAAACTGTTACTGTTTTCTGCGTAATTGGTGTTTGGTGTTAGAAAAATATCTAAAATTTTTATTTTATTCTTCGCCATCGAAAAACTAAAAAAAAAAACAACAGACTGATGTGATTGTGTTCAAAATACTATAATCCAGACCAAACCAATCCAATAGGTGCTTTTTGATAACATTTTAAATACATACTCTCTCTTCTATTATTTTTATTTTCATTTCTAATCATAGGATAAAATGTATTTTAGCTTTAGTACAGTTAGGAAATAATTGAGCATCAAGTTTAAACTTTTAAAATGATTGAAGATCGTGATTGTTTTAGTTTTATTCGGTGAGAGCTTTAAAAATGGTCCAGTGGCACAGATCTTTTCCTGTCGTGTGTTTTGACTTCGATTTAATTTTCCCGTTCTGCTCCCAATCGTTTGTACCTTACCATTGTTGCTATCAGTTTTGCAATATCCGATAATGATAATCATAATAAAAGTACTACTGTTTATTTAAAAGGTTTCATCATGAAATAAAAATAAAAGTTGTACATTTTCAAAATGGTCGCATTAGCTTCTTTATGTTTTCATTTCAAATTGAGAGACTTGGATACTGAGTTTCTTGCCTTTGTCAGATAAGAGCTTAATAACGTAAACCCGTTACTTTGTTATACAATGTGCTTACGACTCTACTATTACAGATTATAGCTAGTTATTAAATACTCATTGTTGCAACATTTCTTATAGAGCATTGTTGTCCAAATTGAATTGGCTCTATGGTCATATCAAATTATGTGATATATATGTAAAATATTTAGTATGAAACTATGGTTCTAACTCAAATACGGCCAGTTTATTTAATGATAGATTTATTATGTTAAAAGTTATTTTAGTGTTAATTCTTATCTATTTTTTTCCAAACTCAATTTTAAAATGTTGTGGCTTTGTAATCTCATGGACAATCTACATTAGTCATGAAATCCCTGTACGTATTTCTGTAATTGTTTTTTGGTTTTACTCACCTCTTCGTTCAAGTATAAATATCAAAATCTTAAAAAATGTTTACTACTTCTCGTTCTATTGTTCCGCCATGATTCAAAAGAAAAATTCATGATCTGATCTCTGAAGTCAGTTTGGTGCTACAGGTGTCTTAAATTATATTAAACTATTCAAATCGTGGACTTGCAGAAAACAAATCATCTTTTTTTGAACAAAGTTTGTTTGTAGTGCGGCATGTATTAAGAGTCGCCCTACAATACATATATTCTCAGACAGCTTTAAACGGGAATAAAAATATCAGAATACTGTAGTCATATCATAAACATATTTTTTCATTACCGTTTTCATATAGATGAAGTTACTTACGTCTTGCCGAAGAAAGGTGCAGTTCAGGTTTATTTTCTAGGAGATACAATAGGCAAAAGATTAAAAAATCTGACTTTATAAGGTTCATTGAGTATCATATATTTCTAGTGTGAATGAAAAATGTAGTTTTTATTTGTTTCAGTGTATATTATTATTACATTATCTGTTTGAAAAAAAAAGTAGTTTATTAAATAATTATCTGTACAAAAAAGAATATTTAAATTCGCTATTAAATACATGGAAATATTTTTTTTTATAATAATACAGTAAAAAGCTACTTCCGGCCAATGAACAATACAAAAGTTAACTCGACAGGCTATGCCTTGTTACTTATTTATGTGAGTGACAATTTGCACTGTTGATTGTATTGACAGTAGACACATGTTCGTTGAAGTGAAAATTCTAGAGTCTGGCTTGTCTGCGTTCAATTGATCAAGTTATCATTAATGATCACTTAATAAATTTTCCTTATGAAATCTCATAAACCAGTTGTAATTACTATCACATACACACTTTCATGTGCATATTATTATGGCGTCTACTTATGTTTACAATTAAAAGAAAGTTGAATAACTTATAGGTAATAATTTTTTCTTGAACGGTTGTCCATGTTTAAATGTACATGTGTATCCAAAATAAGCCGGTGTAATGGCTAACTCAAGCTTGCAACTTTTGCAAAGTTAATAACGACTCTCTAATGCACCTGAAATTTCAAGATAGGTATTGAGAATTAAATGTTATCCGATTCAAATGTTATTGTGTACTTGCAGAAACCTAATTTTCCCATTTACCTGTAAGCGCTTGAACGGTTCATTATTATTTTAGACTGGCCGCACGCAATGAACTAAACAATCTCGCTTGAGGGTATTTAAGCATTGTGATATATCTCGTGTTATCTGTTTAGGAATAAATCGCACACATTTCTGAAGACTGATAAAAAATACCAAAACTGCCATTTTTTAACTGAATTTTTCCAAATTCACGGACCTATCATTCAGTAGGTTATTCCAGTTGGTAAATGTCATTTAATTCTTTTTTCCTTCCGTCCTCCCACGGCCTTCAATCTCGTCGGCTCTTAGTTCTGCAGTTCATTTCGCTGTTTAAATAGGATCCATATCTATATAACATTGGTAACTGTGGTATTGATCGGTACATGGTTAGCTATATTAACGAGTTTTAGTGCTTTTATTAAATATAATGATGCCAGCCACTATGCAAATTAAAACTTTAGTTACAAATATCTATGGTTTGATGTCATATAGGTTCATAAATGTCATTAATAAAATAAAGAAAAATTGTATATATTTGGCTTAGTCGGACTTTTGAATATTAAATGTGCATATAACATTGCTATTTTACGTGCTTATTTTTTATTTAAATAAGAGAATAAAATGAAATATTTGATATCTACTTAATTATACTGTATGCTTTAATGTATAGTGGGATAGCGCTGTATCTATGTAGAGTTTAAGAAAATCTTTAAATTATATAATAAATTGAATATTAATAAAGGATCTTTTCAAGGAACATTTTGTAGCATCACTTTTTGGTCCGTCTGTCTGTCAAGATGTTTTTTAGAATTGTGGTGAGGTATCAAGTTGAAATTAATTTCAAATGTTTAGATATAGAGTCACTTGAGCCTATAACAAAAACCGTTTCTAAGTCAACCTAATCAAAGAATATTTGTCATATTTTAATATTCTCCAATAAATCAAAACCTATGGGGTATTCCCATTGATCTAGAATCGTGAAATTTGACAAGTGTAGTCCAGTAGCATAAATGAAGAAAAAAAATCAAAGGTTTATTTTAATTACAAACTGATATTCTGGGTCGATATCTATGCCAGCATCAATATCGAAAACAGAAAAATCATTGAAGGTCTTGATGGATAACGAAAAAGTATTCACATACTTGTTTGTATCATTTCAAGGACAAAACGAGTGTCCGACCCATCAGAAGGTCTGATATCTCACTGTTTCGTGCTGCAGCCAAAGGGTTCACTGCATTGCTCAACCATATATAAAAATATTATTTTGTACATTAGAGTTTGCATGGAAAAGTTGGTGACAAGTCCCATTCGCACTTGTCTGGTGTTTTAGGATTAGGCTAGGGTCGTATTTTGAAAGTACAGCAGGTATATCCGAGGGCACTAGTGTGTGGGTTATTAACGAAAAATTTTAAAGATCAAGAAAGATCTTTTGACCTTTCCCAAGGCTAGCAGTTATTTCATCAAACCAATTTTACATAATCAACAACAACAGTTGGTTGGCCGATGGAAAATGGAAAAATAGTTCTTTTTCATCCCGATATTTTGTTTAGAAAAAAAGACAATAGTGGTTTTGATGATGGTGGCGAATTAGAATTGAAACACTTCGAAAGAAAAAAGGTAATCTATATGACATATTCAATGATAATTCAATTTCATTTTATAAGGAATCATATGTATTTATTTATTAATTAGCCAAGTCATGTCTATGGTTCTTTAACTGTTGATAATAATTAAAAAATACATTATTAAATGTGTACTTGTGGGTTTTGTATTTCATCTGTGACATATCAAAATGAAATTGGATTTAGAAATTTATTCAATCTGCATTGTATGTTAATTGTAAATATTTCAACCAGAAACAATTGGACTTTTATTGTCTTTTGATAAAAATTGTCCAATCTAAATAAATTCTTATCAGGAATAACAAAAAAAAAAAAAAAATTAAATGACATTTACAACTTAATAGGCATATTTAAGTATGTATTAATAAACATTTTTATTGTAGCTCATAAGTTGTTAGTTTAAATGCATAAAAATGGTAAGAATTTCAAGAGTGTGCTTTTGATGAGACACTTCAAGATTCTCAAATGAAATAGAAATTGTTATTGTTTTTATACTGAAAAATGTGGGTTAAAAAAAAATTATGCAACATCAAAGGATGGAGTATCATTATGAATCGATTTGATATTATGTTGTCATTAATACAATAATGTTGTTGTGATGAATATCTAAATTATTAAAAAAGAAAAATATAAGTTTTATTTGTAATGTTGATGAGGCGATAGTCACCAATTCGCATTTCAAATCTTCCTCTTCATTGCATTATGGTGCATTAGCACTGTTTAAATTAATAACTGATATAATCAAATGAAAAATAAAATGTATATGGCGATGCTGCTTTCTAGTTTGATATAGGGGCGTCACTACTTGAAGTGGTTTAAAATTCTATGCACGCATCTTAGCATAGCTTATCCTCGCATCATAATCGTGATTTAAAGGTTCCTGTTTATTTTCTAGACCTGTCCACATGAACGTGGGACGATATCACGAAATAATAGTCTTAAGAACCAGCAATAAAAAGTATACCCTCATCTGTTGGAATCAAATAACAATATTTTAAATTTATGAGTACAATGTCTGCCACGTGTCCTGCTGCTAAAATATTGATTATTTAATTTTATTGAGAAATAATTTCACGGTAACCGCCAGTTATAAATATATTTCGAATTTTGAGAAATAGAGAAATAAGTTTGGTTCATATATTCCTCTGCGGTAGCTGCTGCAGCAATCATAAAGGTGGATTGCGGCTGCCTTTTGTAACAAGTAATACGTCATATTCGAAAATTTTGGACTTGCGTTGTGCAACATCACAAAAAAAGTTAATATTAATTAATTAAGTAGCACTAGGATTATGGTGGCAGACATTGTACTCACCAAATTTATAATATTAACTGCCTTTAAAACATTATTTGATTCAATTAAAAGATGGAGGTACATTTTTCTAATGTCGGATCTAAGAATATAACAATTTTATGTTTTATGTTAGCTTTGATTTTTTAGAAATGTATAAGAAAATGCGAAAATTCTCTGATATATTTGTTCGATAAAGTGGTTTTGTTTGATGAATCAAATCGATCATTTTAACCGGTTTATGATATGTCGTCACATTAAATATTGTCAATGGTGATGAGGAACTGTCATGTAACAATAAGTGTTGCCTGTAATTTAATCTAAGTATGTATAAAGTTAGTGCGGTTGTTGAGCATTTCATTTCCTCGACACCTGGAATAGGAGAACAGACTAAAGTTCTTTGTGAAGGCAATTTGATGCAGGGAATTTCAGCAATGTGTTTAAAATCTCTCAATTGATAGTTAACCTAAATTGTGATGTTAAGTTTTATTAGGTTTTATGAAGTTTGTTTCCTTTTTCAATGTAAATTCGATTAAACATTCAATCGGCATAATGACCATTAAATCAGTTTTAGGCCGCGTACACTCTGTAGGTGTATTCGTTTATAGAAAATGTGTAACCTTTATAGGGCATTATCTATTCTAGTAAATAGATGTTGTAATGTAGATGTAAGTTGAGTGTTTTAAAAAAAATTCAATACATCTTTATCATATAATATAGAACATTTATCGCAATAGGAATTTTTGTACTGTGATTGATCAATTTGAATGTCCGTTTCATGTTATCATTGATGGTCATTAGGTATATGAAAAAAAAAAAATTAGTTTTTTTAAAATAATCTCGTGTCGTGTCACAAACCACTTTACAGCCATTTTGTCCGACGGTGCTTTTGTGATTTTGTTGAAAAATGATACTTTTCGAAAGCTGTATTTGTCCGGCTTATTGTGTGAAGGTGACCACTTTGTGGATAACTAGAAGATGGGATATCGATGTACTATGCGATTTCAAAATTTGCCATTGATTATGGCCGTTACATTTATTTGAGCAGTATGAACATTTTTGCGATACCGCAGCATGATGTTCTATATGATCGTTAAATTATATTGATACAGAGGTTAGAAAGAAATGAAAGATTTAAGAAGAATTTTGAGTTTGTTTCCGTTTAAATGAATCATTAATTATCACGTCATCTGTTTTAGGATCATATTCACTTCATTGGCAAATTTCATAATGAAAATTTAGTTTGTTATTTTGTGATTGAAATACCACGAAATATATAAATATTCATATTAAGATATTGACAGAAACTTCTTATTTCGAAATAGTTAATTTGTTATTTAGTAGAGAGAGTATTCTAAAAAATCGCTACATCTTTCGAAGAAGAACAAAATTGTGATGATCTTTGACCTCGAATAAATTGATGGGCTCTATTGGAGCGTTTCAATGATATTGATGCCAAAACAGTGCCTTCAATAACCTGCTGTTTCGTTGATTTTGAATGAATTGTTTTTAAAAACGCTGTATACATAATAATAATAACAATAAATTTAAAAAATAAAGAAAATATCAAAATGAGTGTTCAGGGTGGGAAGAGGGTTCGCTGTGATTTTAACTGTTTATCAAAACTTGTTGTTGCTGGTCTATTAATAAAAGAATTATATTAGATGACCTTTATGGATGTGTATGGTGACTTTTTTTGAATTTGTGTTTATCAATATGATTTTTAACATAGAAATTGATAGTGTTTTAATATTTTTGTACTTATTAAATTAGTCTTAATTATATTTTACATATTTATTCTCCTGTGAACTATGTATTTGTCTTTATTGAATTGAGTTGCATATATTAGCTCGATCCATTTGTAATTTCAAAAAAATTTTCTACTGACTTTAAAACATGTCTATAAAGGATTTATTTATTTTATTTCAGTAGATGACAATGTCTGTCAAAGACAAGAGATATTTTTAAATTGTGATTTAATCAAAACTGATCATATTGTGCTGTCCCCATACACATTCATACATTTGTCTCTGACCAAAACTGTGATCCCACTGAAGTGTTCATACCACGGTTATTTTGACTTTTGCCTTACAATACAGATTTGGATGGAATAAAGTCGTATTTGGAGGTTTTGTTTTATTTTATACTAAACAGTTTACCTGGTTCCGTGTTGCATTTGGATCAGGTACAGTTACATGAAAATTTTCATGTTATTTCTTGTCACATTAGTCTTGTCCAACCGGAACTATTTGTTGTATTCATATATACTGAAGTTGAAAGTTGATTTTGAAAATTTTTGTATATGCAAAATTTTCAAAATCAATTCCCAATAACAATTATTGGGAATATGGTATACCATATTTTCAATAATTGTTACACTCTTATCAAAGGAAAAGCGACATAGAATCAATCATACATCTCTCTGCCTGTCACTGCTTTCAGAAATTTTATATGTAAAACTTAAAAATGTTACATAGCAATAAATGTATTCCAATATTTTTATGAAAAGTTAGAACAATATGGCGAGTTATGCATAAAGTATGTTTACAGAACCTAATAATGGTTTATGGAATGTTTTCCTTTTTAAGAGTTGGTAGTACTAATGTGTTTTTCTGAACACTTCTAGAAAATGATTCATTCTCAGATGTAGTAACATATAACTAATCAAAGAAACACTATACCCTTTACATCATTCATTCCCTTACTGGATTAGACATTACACCTTTTATGTAAAGTGCTATATTTGCTTAACGAGCCATTGCTTTGTCGATATTGCTGTTTTAGTTTATGGTTAAGCTTTTGATACAGGTATATCGGCTGGAGTAGATAGCCGGATGTCACCCGGGGTGGATTTCAAGTGACACCCTAAAATCAAAACTGTTGAGTTGAAGATAAGCTCTTAAAGATAATCATCCCTAAATGGGTGGCACCCGATGCGGGCCGCCCTCCCTAGACGCCACTTATCTCCACTTTATATTTATTCCGGTTTTACCCGTTGAGTTGATATGATGAAATATTCTAAATAAAATAAATTTAATAATAAACATTTTAACATGGACGAATATGTATATCCGGATGCATGACAAAATGTTCCATAAAGGCACTTGACTTAGTTAATAAATGTGACATTTTAAGGATCAATTTCTCTAATATTAAACTTTTGATATAATTAAAGCCACAAATTTTAAAATTGTACATTGCGATAAACAGGTGTCAGTTGAGGTAGGTATGAGGGCGGGATCGCGTAACCATAGCATCGAGCGACACGCTGTCGGCTTTCGCCTACATACCGCAACCTCCGTGTGGCAAGACATTACATTTAAATATCAAGCAATTATTTTAAAATGGTTAAAACATTATTTAATTTTCTCACTGCAGTTGTCACCATTTCTGGCTCTTATAATTATATAATAATATATTTTCAATTATGTTGATGTCTTCTCAGATTTTATTTACTCTCGCTGGGTCATAGCCTTCCATATATTCACTAACTTTTGCCCACGGCTCCATCTGCAGCTGCCTTCCTAGACATAAAATGATGAAAATTTTTTTTGAAAAGGTTTGCATAAAACCCCTCATCTTTGACTAACCAAAAGACTAACCATGTTGAATTTAAAATCGACCAGACCTATAGTTTCAGAGATCTCGTGATGAATCAGTAAGTCAGTGCAGTGGTATTTCGCTTTTACATAGATTACAAATTAAGAGCTTGGATATGTAGCCCTCTACGTTGGCACAGTGCAGGTTGTGGGCTGCTGTGACTATCATCACTAATATGACGTCGGGGACCATGGCTACTATGCTCTTGAGGGCATGGAGCATGGTTTAATTTTGGCTTTTAGGTTAGAACTTTGTTGATTTGTTAGCCAGGATTGTTTCCTACCATCGGGGTGAAAAGTTTATTCTTAACCTGGCTACCACCATTCATTATATAAATAATTAACATAAAGTAACTAACTAATAAATATTGAATGTAAAAAGCATTAATTGAGCAAACCATAAATCTTAATACACTCGAGTGTAGGAAGTTTGAATAGGTTTTCTGGCGTTATCAATGTAATTAAAGCAATCTCATAAACAAATATGCAAGAGAGATTTTGTGACGATAGGCTCCAATTGATTACAATTATAAGCCAAAGACCTGGATCCACCCGTGCAAATATGGCTGACTGATATTGATCAAGAGGTTTTCTTCCAAATATTCTTATTGTATGTTATGCTATATTATAATGATTATATATATATGTGTGTCAAAATGTCAAAATTATTGGCAAAATGGTTCCTCTGAGTGGTGTGAGATATATGTTAGGGTTTGATTTTCACAGGTAAATAACTAAAGAGTAATCACAATAAATTGATTTGTCTTCAAGATTACTGAACCCTACTGAAAGCAATTTTACTTACGATCATAAAAAATCATCAGATGATTGTGATTAATTCTAAATTAAAACAAATTTTTTACATCCACTAAAATGAAATTGAAGTAATTTTAAGAACATTTTCGGTACTTTAAAATATGAAATTTATATATATATATATATATAGAATTGGCTTCTACTACTACATACAATTAATTTAGCAGTTATATATACTTAGTTTATTTATCAAAATTAAAATCCTAGGAGATTTTTATGTGGTAAAAGTAATAAAACAAATATTAAAAGTCACAAATTTATCTTTTGTAGGTTCAGCAAAGCTGTCAAACATGGTCTTTTGAAAATAGAGTTGTGTTCCGATACAACTTTTCGATTTCACTGTAATTCTTTGGACACTGTTTTAAATTTTGTATATAAATCAATAATAATTTACGAAATTCTTGTCCTTTTCAAACATTTCACTGTACAACAATAGAATGTAAAGTACATAGTTATGTATGCCGTTTAACTTATCGCCCTTGGTACAGTATCAAAATACTTGACAAATGTTTAGACATCATTTCTGTATCGTGTTTCAAGTTACTGATGCGTCTTGAGGATTTTTGTTTTGTCAGCATCACTTATCGATTTACAAAATCAGTCAGAACGTCGGCAGGTGTGTCTTTATGGCTGTACATCACCGGTAACAGATGATTCTCGAAATCGGCGGGTTGTTTCTGTGAACCGCTAGCACGGCTTCTAGCATGGCCCTCGAATATTTCCCGACGGCCAATAAGCGTGCGAAGATATTTATAAAACCGCCAACGGTGTCTCTACTCGAAGTGTTTTCGTCGAAATGTTTTATGAACACCTCTATATCCTGTTCGCTCAAATTATCGCAAGGTATTCCCAAAATGTGTGTTTCTCCGTGCAGTTTTGCGATAGAGTCGACGTTAGTCGCGAAGTCGTTTTCGATTAATTCACGCAAGCTCTCAACTCTTCGTCCCGAATCTGTTCTTGGCTTTCGTTTTGTATGATACTTCCTCCTTCTCCCTCGTCGCTGGATCTTTCCGAACAATTTGAACTCCCGGCAAAACTAACGTTTTTCTTCAACATAGAATCTTTCGCTTCAGACATGAAAATGTGCCATTTATTGTCTGGTCGGTGGTTTAGCCATTTCACCCAGTTGTTGTTTTAACTCGTTTTGGGGTTTAAATTTCCATATATCCATTTCTTGTTTACTATTCGGCCGGTTGTCAAAATGACAGATCACAATTTTTTTCTATTTAGGCAAGCAAAAATTTATGCACCTATCCAAAATTTATTAGCCCGGTAGTTATAAATAAAATCATGTTAAAAGGTTAATATATAATAATAATCTATTTATAAATATGTAATTCCATTAATTCATACATTTTATGATTCTGATAAAGTTAATTTCAATTATTTAGATACAACGCGGTTTATTTTCGTTAAGATGCAATGTGAATTGTTAATAAGATTAGTTATTTTACGACTGTTTTATTAAATATATTAAAATTGAATAATAAAATAACATTGTATTGAGCAATAAAGAAATGATTACAATATACGTAAGACTACCCACAAATAATAATCTTACTTCCAAGGTGTCTAAAATATTTCTTTTCCTTCCGACCTTGGTCGCGTTTGGATATTTTGGCTTTCTACTTAAAATTTTTAATAAATTCTAAATTTCTACGTATATCAGTTTGTAAGTGTTTAATTAAACTAATATTTACTGTGTTCAATATGATTGTTCGTTTTTGGTATCAAAATTAGTAAATAAAGCGTCCATACATCGAACCAATTTTCGAATTAATATTTGTTACATTATTAAATCTGAAATTTGGTTTCATATACTATTTATATCTCAAAATTTTCTTAATAGACGAATAACGCCTAAAATATATTTGTAATCTATATGTATGTCCGTTCCTTCTAGTTACTTTCAGGGCGAAGATGAAGGTGGAATCATCCTGGTAAGAAATGGTACCAGATATACAGCTGGCCGGAGGTGGACATGCCCGAGACGTCCCCGTCATGTCGTTCAACAAGCCCTCAGAGCTGGAGAATGTGCTCTTTCATTGTCGTTGTAAAGCCTTCCCTCCGGCCATCCAGTTGTTGCAGGTCGTCCTGAACGACAACAAGTCCGTAATGGCCGTCGAGGTGATTGTTTTCCCCGTTTGTAATGCAGTGTTTCTTATTCTTTTTTTAATGATAATTGTCTTAAAACGTAGTTTTTTAATAAAATTCGCAATTCGGTTTCGGCGGGTATCCTATTATTCTTTATAAATATCATGAATTTAAAATTCGGGTCGTTTAGTCTGCTTATTCTCTTTTCAATAATTCTGGTAGATAAATATGGCTTTAGCTAGGTCATATGGCTGTAAGGTGCTTTGCAGATAACTACAATTTTATATAAAAATGCGACGTTAAATGTACCTAATAATTAATAGTGGCGCACCTCTGTGTTTATAGCAAAACAGGAAAATGTTTTCACATCTTATGGACGATGTGAAACTTTATATTTTATTTTTCCGATTTTCGAAGTGGGTACATTGCAATTTTCACATTTTAAATTCTTTTCAAAACCCTAACCTTATAATTGCCCGTTACTCTAGTCGTTCTCTCTGATCGGGCAATGATGTCTCGGAAAAATATTCCTAAGCTCAGAGGTGTTGGCAATTTTGCAGATCGTGTGAGCCGATTCGAATTAAACCTTCATATGTGTGTATTTTCAGTTCATCGAATTCTACAACGAGATAGAAAAGCCGTGCAGACTCCACCGTGTGTCTGCAAGACCAACTACCGTGTCCAAGACCGTTCTTTGCCGCTCAGCAACGGGTACATCTTGCAGTTCGTGCAGACCGAGGAGGACGCGGCCGAAGAGGATGACGACATCTACGCGTACCTCCTGGCGCAGGCGATCCCCGGGGAGACTGCTGCAGCTCATCGACAACATCCAGGAGATGAGCGGCAAACCGGCGGCCTGCTGTGTATGCCTAGACCTTAGATTACTTGATTTTTTGACATTGACATTGAAAGTAAACCGGTGACGTTGTCTCGTACAACGCTATCTACCGGTACTAATTTTAAAATTTGTCATTTTGAATTAAATTTTAAATAAATAAACTGATAGTTTCGGATAATAGCGTCGTTTTATTTTTCATTTTTTTTTTTTTATGTAATATTAGTAACTGACGCATCGATAAATATGAGCGTTTCATTTTTTATTTAAAAAAAAGACATGAAATCGTAAATCTATAAAAGTTAGTGTAATATGATTTTAATTCCAAGATAAGCGTGATTTATTAGAAAATGTAAATCATTCAGGAATAGGAATGCAAAAAGTTGCTTAATTAGTAAAAATAAATGCCCAGTATTAGTTTCTACTTTATATTTTGATACAAAGTAATATAAAAAATACTTTTATATGTAGGTATTGATAACTTAAAGACATTTCAAATTATCTTTTACTATGTTTTATATACGATTGTTATTTGTTAAGGAACACACAAAAAAGTTGTTGTAAAATTCATTTTACTATTAAAAATTAAAATCACAAAATAATAACTCTTATTCAGCTTAATAAAACTTATACTTTTCATTTTCATTTAATTCCAACTTTATTTATATTCTACAGTCTACAAGCAATTTAAATTTCGATGCGTAGAAAGCAGCTAAAGATGATTAACAACGTTTTTCATAAATTATTATAACCTTCAATATTTGTCGATATAATTGTTGATTTTTGTTGTTGAAAATGTTGAATGATTTAGATGAAAACGAGAAAAATTTTGAAATTATATTGTAAAAAGTAAACCATATATCAACAATTTTATTTTTATTGTTTTGTAGAACTTGTTGACTGCGTTATTTTGTCGTCTTTCCCTAGTGGTATTTAGAATCGTGGTATATTTGCTATTTGAGTGAGACAAACGATTAAATGGCGCACGATTAATGAAAATTGATGAAAATATTTTTAAATGAAGTAATATAAAAGAGGGTACCTATTGGCGGCACAATAAGGGTAGATAAAAAATTATAATTAATATAAAAAGCGTGGGTATTTTGAATTGCAATATAAATGAACACTGAACTTTGTTAAAGGCGAACAATTCAAAGACATGATAATATAAATAAATGACGTACCGTTGGGTATAAATTACATACAAAATTGTGTTTTGATATTTAGTTCTAAAGCAATACTTTTGACTATTGGGCCACTAGATCAATGTATGAGGTCGCGGATCACTTAGGGGCTCTGTGTGCGCATGTTCAATAACACTTCTTGACGATGTATAAAATTTGAGGATGAACTTTTTGAGGAGAAACTTCGAAAAAAATATTCATATAAAATTTCGGAATATTTAGAAGATAAATGGATATAACGAGCTCGACTTCTCAGCTTAATTATTCTTACAAAGTTTTATACATGATATTTTTGTATAATTTTGATTTGAATAGAGCCACATTTTAAGTTTTTGTGTGCTTTTTTGAGGGATAACTGCCCTACAAATTAGTGTAAATTAAAAAAGTGATTATATTAAAATATGTAAATTTTAAAATATTATGATGTATACAAGTGTTTTGTTATAAGCTATGAAATAAAAAAATACCGCTCATAATTGTGTTTGAAACTTTATATTTAGAAAGTGAAACTACATTAACGATTGTTTATTTAATTTAGATAAAATGACACGAAAAATATAAAAAATCTTTTGATATATATACTGGCAATGCATCGATACGCATTTTCGATTACATTACGGATACAGATATTTATAAAAAAGTATCAACGATATAAATTCTTATACCTATACGGACAGTGGAGCAATCCTGGATTTGTCAATGGTGCCGTGGCCTAGGCAGCGGCGCGTCCTAGGGACGGCAGATTTCAGAAAATTATTATTTTAGAAAGGTGCACGGGGCGGCGGACATAAAGTCCTTCACTTACAAAATATAAATCCCACTGCAGTGGAGGCTGTAGAAAGTGTAATAACCTGTGGAGGGTAGAAAAATAAAACAGACGTCATTATTTGCTTGTATAATATGTAGTTAGAATATTAACTAAGGAGATTTAGACAATTGTAAATTAACAAGATATTAGTAAATTTTGGAAATAGTAATTAAATAAAACATTAATCTAATAACAATGTTCACATTCGTGAGTATTGTATTCAGGAAACACAACATCCTTAAGTTGTTTGGTAAAGACAATTTTGTAAGTCTTTTCTTCAATTATTTTATTTGGATATAACGAATGAACTAACGGATGGTTCGTTTACACGATAAATGGTTATAGCGCGAAATTCGATTGTATTCGTAATCGGCAAATAACATCGCCCGATGGTATCATCGCCATCGTTTATCGTTATGATGCATGCTAATATATTTCAGCCTGTTCCTTGTAAGCGCGGCTCGAAATGTGATTTATGCGCGAATTAATTAGAGTTTATATACGGAAGAATACGTTAAGCTGTCGGTCACGGGCATTATAGCGTTGGCGACAGCAGTTGTTAGCAGATTGCAAAATGCACAGGCTCAGCGCTTTGAGGGTTAAAGAGTCAAGCTTCCTCCATTTGAGTAAAAGGTTGTCATAGACCTGGCTAACAGTACAACACGGATTTCAAGATAATAAATTTATTTTGATACGCAAAGCAAAGTTAACAATTTGACTTATCCAATCGTTAAATCGTTCGATACACTAGATATATACGTATGAAGAGGTTTTAATAGGAAATTCCTATTTATAAAATACCTATAACCTTAGATAAAGAAATACCTAGATGTGACAATAGTTCCATAGAAGTATCGATATGGAGTCTATCGGTGATTTATCGATAGGACGCTACTACATGTTCTTCTCTGCCAATAGAGAGTTCTTTTCTCAGTTTGACAACTGTGACCGTTTGAAGACCCGTTTGTATTCACAGCGTATGCTTGTGAACGAGACCAATCTGTACCAACCATAATTGCGTACAAACCACATAAATAAATATAATATGATCGGATATTGTTTCATCGTTAATATTATGTTTTCTCATAAACATAAAATGTGGCAAATAATTAATTACATTGAAACCATTTTTTTTTGATGTCTCGTTACTGTAGGAAACGCTTTACCCATATTTTTATACATTCATACATAGATTATTCATATATATATAATTATTTTAATTGTTGTGTAATTGTTATACAATTATTTGTGAATTTATATCAACATTAATCTTCCTTCAAAGCCTAATCAGTGATTATTAATTAAACGCAAGTGCAAAACTTACATTATTATTTTAGTACTGTCTTTTCTAGATTATTTGGAAATAACAAATTACCAGCACAACTCCCATATATAAAAAAATAAGAGAATGGAGCTCCGTTTGTTTTTCACAAAATGTTTGGGATTGATTGTTTATATTGTTTGCATTTGATCAGTTAATATATTTCAGATTGTGATGGGTGATTGTTTACGTCGGATCTGCATATTTACAACTCAATTTTGCCGATATAAATCAATTTATATCAACTAGAAAAGCAGAATTGTTCTAGGCACTCATTTGTCAGGTACATTATCGGAATTCGAGCGTTGACGAGTTAGTTTGTTCACAAATTTTGTTCAAAAAATATTGACGATCAGTGTATTCAATTACGTTTATCTATAAGCATTTGCGTTATTTGGTAGTGTATTTTCGTATTGCTGGTATTATTGATTGTCGCCTTTCATTTCAAACTCAATCCTCAATCCTCGATAAGGATGTATCGCAGAAATAATATTACAGGAAAGTAACTTAAATTTTAATGACCTAAATGTATTAATATCAACCGCTCAGTACAACAACACATATAATTATTAAATATTTATACATATACTAATACCTATCTTTCATTTATTTTTGAATGCACTCTAGCAATTTGGGTTATTCTTTAGTTGGGTATTGTACAACTGTACAACTTAATATGTTCTATGTTTCTTCTGTATAACGTTCTTGGTGTAATTTGTTTCAATTGATTTTCGTTTCTTTCAGCATATTTATGTTCCTTTGTAGTAAATGTAATTATTTTCTTTGAGAGTGTTGTCACAATCGATAATATAAATATATGAAATATATCGAATATTAGTTCGGTAGTTATGGGTCTTTATTTTGGTTAAAGCTTTCATAAATAAATGCAATTCTAGAAATTTCTGGAATTTCATAAAATGTACCTTATTCTAAACAATTATTAATATTAAGTGCAATGCAATTTTTTTCATGCATTTTATAGAATTTGTTGATATTATACTAGTCTGCACTAGTGATATAATACAAAATATGTAATGTTTATTAGTCCTGTATACGATTTTAATTTATTTTAGTGTTTTAGGGTCCCGTACTATCAAATGAAAAAAAAGAAGAACCTATAAGATCACCTGTGGGACTGTCTATTTGTATGTCTGTCATGGTCGATTGGCTCTGGATGCACTGAATCCATTAAGTAGATATTTGTACCATTGTAACTCAAATATGAACGTGGAACGCAAGTCGATTGCAAATACAGAGGGTAACTTTTGGGGAGTAAATTAGAACTACTAGTAAACTTTTCCAGACTATGATATTATTTTTGCATAGTGTTCTT
This sequence comes from Eumeta japonica, assembly GCA_005406025.1. Taxonomy (NCBI): domain Eukaryota; kingdom Metazoa; phylum Arthropoda; class Insecta; order Lepidoptera; family Psychidae; genus Eumeta; species Eumeta japonica. Next base: position 7,252 of record BGZK01001705.1, on the reverse strand, counting down.
ATATGCAGAGACTGCGATGTTTAGTAGAATATAAATTCCTTTATTATAAATGTAATTTTATTTCTATTGATATTGTTTATTATGCACCAACCAAGGATAAAGTATAACCTTATGGATTCACATTTGTAGTAAAATTTATGTTTTCGGTATAAACAATTAATTATTTAAAGAAAATCACGTATACTATATAATGGGTTCTGGTAATATGGCAACTCCGAAGATTGCTAATTGGTTGTTAGTGAGGCTCCTATCTCGTATTTTTTTTTAGCAGGTCAAAAGGACAGAGAGAAGGGAGGTAGAATAAGGGAGTGCCATGATGAGGGGGAAGATGGCCACCGGAACTCTCACCCACTGGGAAAACTTAACAGCGTAAACTGTTACTTCAAGTCCGTGTTCTATGAGGCTGTGGTTATTTCACAGGCCGGTCCCAGTTTGTGTTGTAGTCAAATACTGTTTGCTAACGAAACTGGAATATTATTATTGTTGTTAGACTTAAAGTATTGTTGTGTCAAATTTTAATCAACCTACTACTGAGACATGTGACCTTTCAATCTTTTTACCTATTTCAGATTAGCTATTCCGTGAGTCCTTACGTTGATCCACTGCTGGAGACTCCTAACAGAGGTTATCGTCAATGGGATGTTAATGTACGGAATTAACGACTTTTCGAACTAAGCGAGTGTCCTGGAATGATAGTTTTTTGAAAATTTTGTTTAAGTCTCGTACTCATTGAGAACTTTTGAATGATATCTGTATATAAAAATTTATTTTCTTTGTTTAAAAATCGCAAATCTGCTAAAGTTCTTTGCCGATCGTTTTGAAATTTTAATAACGTTGTATTAATATATGCATATATTTTTTAGGACATACTACTAGTGTTTGTTCCTGATTCCATTCGTGTTTTGTTACGGACGCTTCTACCGATTCTAAAAATCTTTTATTCATAGTAAGCAAACTGTTCCCGAATAATATAGCTATTTGGCACTAGCATTTGCCCTATCTTCGTATATGACGGGTAGCGAAAGCTGAAACTAACGAAAGAAACAGAATCGAGAGCCGAAACCGAAACTAAAATTGAAAATGCAACGAGGTTTAAATTGGGTACGGAACCGGGAATGGAGTCAATAGCGTGATTAGATTTACATCAGCGTCGGACCATAATCAGATTAGGAAGCCGGTCCGAGATTTGAATTAACAGTAATATCGATCGACGAAGGAAATGCGTTCTATCTCCATGCGGGCGAAACCGCAGGCGGAAAGCTAGTTTACGTATAAATATTTACACATTCATTTCTTGCGACCGCCTAAATAGTTTTCACCTATAATTCAAAACATTGAATGCAGTAAATATTGTTCATGTAACTGGCAACATTACGTGTCAGTCGCGTTGATTTCGAATGGGGCGGGTTGTTAACGTTACAAGCTTGTCTCCAAGTTATTATCATAAATAGTAATATCTTTAACAATTTGTATCAACATAAATATAAGAATAGTGAAATTTAATATTTTTCTTTTCGATGAATTTGAGCTTCTTATTTTGTTTTTCGTAAACGTACAATTGTAAGTTCATTTTACCTTATTCGTCCGTGCATTATTCTATTAGTTTTGATCCTTTATGATGTATCTGCTTTAAACCAATTTTGAACTATCATTTATGTAGTTTATATTTTCTATGTATTTTTAATTTTTTTTAATGATTTTGTTAAAACATTATCCGATTTTATTATGCCGCTATATTATACCTAATACATTATACCGCTGGTTCTTTAACACACGGAAAGTCGGATTTTAGTGGAAGAAATTATTAGATTCTTTTCTATTTTCTATAATTTTTCAAAAGATATTTGCAAGAAAATTGATTAAGATCAATCCAAACAAGTAGATGGTTTCAGGCGTTGCTGAAAATTCTCTCCACATTCTTCTAAATTGGTGGTTAGATACGAATTTCATCGCTTTATTAAAAATCGCAAATTGATATTTGCATGATATTCATGCAAATGTATCATAAAATATTTAAAGTGTTGTCATATTATGGGTCTACGTAACATAACCCTCAATATTTTATAAAATTACAATCGGCCATTAAGGGTGCATTAGAGAAATAGGGATGAAGCTATGAATATTTATGTTATTTTAATTGTTTTTAATAAAAACTATTTAATATTATTTTGTATATTAAAATATACAAACGAAGAATATTATTTTATAATTTTAGAGAGCAAGCATGCGAACCATCAGAGATCTATGGATTATCTAGTCATCGTCGCCCATGAGTACTAGCAACCTCAGATGAGTCACTACTGACTTACCAGCCCTTGGGTAGATATAGATATCTTATGGAGGGATCGATGAAGAAGTGGGGCGATGGAGGCGGTGGGTGATAAAGGGGTAGTCGGCCAACGGTTCTCATTCATTGGACCGCAACGGTGAAAGCTGTTACTTCGTTTATGTATTCTATTCGAATCACCGGCCGAGCCTACTCATTCTCGTGCTGCAATCAAGTTCACCACACTATGGTTCTACCATACAAGTACAAAATAATTTCCCTGCTCCATGTAGATCCCTCAAATTTGTGAATCTGATTTTTTCTAACAGTTATAAAACACACAATCGACTGTTGACGTATGTATTACATAATTCCTCCAATTAACGCTGTCAATTTCGTTGCACTGCAAACGCAATGAAATGTGTGAGTTTTGTCAACGACGGCCACTTCCGACTAGGTGGCAAGTCAGTGGCAAAGCGTCGCCACGGAACGCGACCAGGTCTGATTCTGACCACTGGCAAAACGATCGTCGAGTTTTAAACTAAGTTGAACTATACTACACGCTGTGTGCCTCGGAGGGCACGTTCCGGCTGCCGATCGCGGACGTTGTTGCGGCTGCGTGTGGAGATCCGAGCCTCGATCTGACATCGTGCGAAGTTATTAATGGGGATGATTATATATTAGGAGACGTGAACGGCTCTCTAACTCTTTTCATTATGGAAGTTTTCCGTTTGAAATGCAAAGACTGAGAGTGATTATTATGAAGCTTTTCTTTCTTCTCTCCATTCCCACAAATCAATTCTTCGATCTGAATCAACAACACACAGACAGACAAAAGGCCAGTTAATGAAAACGTGCTAAAACTAATTGACAGCCGTATCAGCGCGCTCAGTTTGATACCGCGACACTGTTGACGCAGACAGCACACGTCCAGATGTTATTTGCTAGGTATAGATAAATGTTTACGTGCACATCGTACATTAACATCGTGAATATTGTTTTTTAACAACCATTTTCACGCAAGCGCACCGCCAACAGCTCATGATTATTACAATCACAATATCTAATGCTAAGGTATAAGTATAGAGGGCAGTGTTTGTACAAAACATAAAGTAGTGACCACCTGTTGCGCTGGGGTCGTGGTTCGTTCGACACAAGACAAACATTTATTTATTTGATTAAAAATTAATGTTTGTCTTGAGTCTGGTGTTTCTATGTATTATACGTATATATTTACAAAAAGTATGTATTATATCAACAACTGCCGGTACCCATAGTACAAGCCCTGTTGTAGTTTGGGACACAGACTTGGTTCTGTGTAAGATATTATTAAGATATTTATATTATTATAGGATCGAGACCGTTTACGCCGCCGACTTGTCAAGTTTAGACGCGCGTCTCCACACAGAGCCCTCTGCCGGCCCGCGGTGTCGCTTGCGCACCACGCCGCTGTTAGTCGCTCGGATTTTGCGTTCTATTAGAATTTTAATTTCGGTTTATATTCGCTTTCAGGCCGCGACTTCGCCCGCACAGAAACGTGTCTGATCTCAAATCGTTCCTGATTTCAATTCTGGTGCCGGTGCTGTATCCGATATCTATCCCGGTCACGATTTCGATTATAATTCCCGTGCCTACTGTTTCAACCTGTGCCCGTTTAGAGGGAGGGCGACATGAAGTTAAGAGGAGAAGTTGAGAAGGTCTCAACTTCGTTTTTAAATAAGCCGAACGCGTCGTAGTCGTAGCGTAGAATATAGGTTTTTTGAACATTGTCGTTCGTTCACGACGTTTGTAGCAGGCCTTCGCCGCAATTTATCGTCCTTGTAACTCCTCAGGCTAGAAATTTGAACGGGTTTAACTTTCTTTCCTGACATCTGATTTAAATGGAATAAACCTATTCCGCTCCTAGCCAAGCTCTTTCGACCCGTGAAAATTCTTTTAAAATTTCATAGATAAGCGCGTACAAAACATATAGACAGAAAACTTTCGTACGTTTTCTCATCGTCGTCCAATTTTCGTACAAATTTTCAACGTACGGAACCACCGAGTCTCGTTTTTATATGTATGCGACTTTTTCCATACCGTAAAAAATGTGTAAGCGCTTTTAAACGTGTCGCCCGTAGCGAAAATATTTTGAATTTGTCCTTGTTAAACTAATAACGCTTATCATCTTCAACCCTTATAGTTTCGTCACGTCCGTCCGTCCGTATGTCACAGGCATTTTATTCAAAACTACAAGACGTGTATTGATGAAATATGTAGTGTAGGTGTATTGTATAAACTGCTACTTACTTTATTAGTTAGAAAACAAATAAATATTTCTACATTCCATACATGTAACAGAAGCTGATTTTTTAGCAAACATCAACAAATGGTGCATGGACAGTTCTTTAAAATAGTATCTGGTTTGTAAACAATTTTGTGATTAAATGAATAATTTCGAAAATAATCGTGTCCTTTTTCTTTATTTTCTGGACAGTATGTTTAAAATATATATAAAAAAAATAACGGTGGTAACGCTTAATAAATACTTTTAACGAAAATTATTTTGAACACGATCGATATATCGTGTTTGAGTTGTTGCCGAAAATCTAGTGCTCAACAAAAGACGTGAGGAAGACCTCTTTTGTTGATACACTTTAGTTTACACTAGTTCAATAGTAATAATCGACTTACCTACTTGTTTCTCTAGTTATAGGCGGTTAAAGTGCTTATAATTATTCTGTGGGTAAACGTGAAAAAGTGTAATTACGTACTTTTTTCATTTGTAGTCCATTTCTTTGAATAACGGCTTTGAACTCTATAATGAGCGATGCTCTTGGCCAGTTTTTTCACCAATTAACAACATTAGGCAACAATCCTCAACCCGCATTGAGCTGGCATGGACGCCTTAATGGTTCAATCACTTCAATTAAAGCTAAGAACACTTCAATCTGAAAATGGCAGTGCTACGATTGAATTAAGACGTGTCACAACAGTCAATCTTCAATCTTACCTCTTCTTTTAACCTTGCAAGTGCATGGGCGTCGCCCGTTCCGTTGTAATGCGTTGCTAGCAATGACTGCTTGTCATTGCTAAATTAAACCTATTTGGATGTCGGCCTCGATGCTGATTTTGGTCCCTCACTTACCTACTTTTATGGTGTTTTATATCCTTTTTTTTCAATTTTCCGTTAAATAAATTGAAAATTTCGGAAAATTAACGAAGACTCTTCGTTTTCAGTCCGATTTTCAAAAGTTCTATGGTCACAGGAAGCTTATCTGATCGTGTTCAGAAGGTGTGTCCGTATGGAAATGCGTGTGTGTGTGTTTGTGTGTATGTTTGTAGACTTTGAGCATCTTTTCGAAGAATGAACCGAATGCACACAATTTTTGCATTCCAAGGGGCTGACTGACTGAACTTGAGAGTGGTCGAAAATTCAAAATAAATTGGTTAGGTAAATTAGGAAAAAATCTATACCCTCGATTTTAAATATCCATTCAATTACGTTACTTTTGTACCGTCAACCGTTAAATTGGTGTCCATAATGACATAGAGTTGTATGATTAAATAAAAAGAAAAAAGTTAAACAAGTAGGATAAGTATACAACAATAGGAATTGTTATTGTATTAACTTGTCATTCGGGTTAGAGATAACCTTTTTTTCTCTGCCATTAAACTAAATTAGTCGATAGACGAACAATATCCATCCTTCTGTTCGTTAACCTCTACCCGATAAGTCAGTCGTCCATTATACGACTATAAAATGAACTTTAAAACTGAACCGTCAAGGTTCATTTTTGAAATGAGTCCCAATGCGGTCACAGAATCGTACGAGTTTGTTTACTAAATAACATCTTAATATCGGACAAGTGCGTTATATTGGTGCGCCCGGTGGTCCGGTACGCGTTCAAATATGGTAGTTTACACTTGAAATTCTTTACATTTTTTTTGGAATTCATTTCACTGCTCGTTCGGAAGGCGGTTTTCCTCGAGAACTACGAACAGGAGCACTCGAGGCCAAAATAATTAAAAACCTTTCGGTTAATTAAAGAGCTCGGTTAAAAAACAAAATCCGGTTATGCCCATTTGTCTTGCAAATATTGGGTATTAGCTTACTATGAGATTTGTCAAATAAACGTAATTAAATTTGGTCATTATTTATATTTTCTATTATTGGAGAGGTGCACTCAACTACGCGTGGAACTCGCCCGCAGCAAAAACACCGACTGAGTGCATATTACTCTATGTGATGAATCATTTTGTTTTGTACTTCCGATGAGGAAACAAACAGTCACGACGTTAAAAATAGATTTATATTTTGTTGTAGTCCAACAGGTGGTTGTATACCAGAATTACGTTGATACGCTCGCCAATTTACAGACCCTAACTGCCAAGTGCAATAAATTAACTACACACAAACTGAATCAATGACGACACCCAGAAATGGAATATAGGAGATAATTGTACATTTTGCGTACGTACTTTTGCTTAAAATCAATAAATAGCCTGCTATAGCGAAAAAATTAAATTAGTCGTCTATGGTTTTCTGAAACGCAGTTTGGCCGTTTACCCGTTTGGCGGTATTTCTCAACCGTGACGTGAGCCACTGCAAAAAAAATACCCATTTTACCGTATCGGTTCAGGTGCTATTAAATGCGTATATGGTTAAATCTCCATGCGCCGGATTTGAACAGCGTTATCTGGCTAGTGCCACTGCGAGATGTAAATCGGCGAAGCGCGACTTCTTTCTGGTGTAGGGTTCTCTTTGTGCTGTCACGAATACAGAACCGATAAAATTATTAGGAATGAAAAAGGTATGTTAATTTGATTTTAATATAATTTCATGAGTGTAAACACAAAAAGTTAATACAAATTAGGAAACTAATGGACTTCTGTTAAAAAATATTTTTATATCAATATTTCGTGAAGTTTTAATTGTAACTCAAAAATACATTATTTTCAATAAATATTTTATTATTCCATTCTTTCATAATCTAACATATAATA